>CAWUHP010000025.1:0-31941 GCA_963922035.1 Amblyjoppa proteus | reverse complement strand
AACTTTCAAGGGCTAAAAATTAAAATTTATTTAAAATACGTTAACTTTTTATAAGAGGTTAGATGACTAGCAGAGCTAGTCCCGTTCTAAGAACGGGAAAGTTAGTATGTAGGTGTGTTAACAACTATTTTATTTTTTTTTAGTAGAATTTTCAAATGTTTCAAATCTTAATTTAAGAACATTCACCATGAATAGCAAAAAAAAATGCCAGAGGTTTGCTATGTTTAGTACCTGAATATAGGAAGCAACATTGATGACATCATCACATCCTCCCTATTCCAACAGTAGCTGGAGAAAGCAAACAGTTAGACACTTAGCGAATTACATCTACCAAGTCACGGTAGACAATATTCTTTGTCTTCCCATTTGCATCTGAAGGTAAATATACCTTCAAGTTTGAACCATTTCGCACCCTAGATAGTGCAACATATAACTGTCCATGTGCAAATACAGGTTCCGGTAAGTACACACCCACTTTGTCAAAAGACTGTCCCTGGGATTTGTGTATTGTCATTGCGAAAGACAACACTACAGGGAACTGTCTTCTTCTTAACATAAAGGGCAAGACAGTTTCACTGGGCATCATATCAATCCTTGGTATTGATACAGTAATGCCCCTGGACTTCCCACTGATCACCTGGCCGACTATAAAGTTACTATGTAACTCTTGTACACATAGCCTTATGCCATTGAGAAGACCCCGCTTCGGATCAAGATTTCTCAGTAACATTATTACTGATCCTTTCTTTAACCGAAGTTCATGAGGGGGCATACCAGAAGGCTGTTGCCTGTTCAAGAACTCAGTCGGATATCTCATTGTCTCATTCGGGTCATCTGAGACAATTGTATCCGCACTACGATAGAACTTCTCTGTACCACGGATCAGGGAAGAGACTTTGCCATTTATCATATTGGCATGATCATTCTTTGTAGTCAAGATGATTTTATTGTAGATGGATTCATCTCCAATTTCTATCATCTGATCACCAAAGATTGAAGTGACCAAATCATTCCTTTCCAGATACACATCTGGAATTACAACTTGACCCCCTTGATCATTGGAGGACCCATTACCAATAGACAACAGCCAATCTGTAAACATGCCTTGGTTCGAGCTCCGCATGTTTACATCCAACCTGAGGATGTTCACATTTATCGAAGATCGGGCACTTGGTAGTGAACGCTCAATGATGTCTAGGGGAGTACCTTTAATGACAATATTAGAGGCTTGTCTAAAGTCCCCTCCTAATAATATTGTCTTGCCTCCGAAAGCATCGTTAGACCCATGAAGTCTTTTTAGAACTTCATCTATTGAATCTAGCGCATACTTGGACATCATGGATACCTCATCAATAAGAATTAATGAAGCATCCATTACTTTGAGCCCCTCTCCCGTGTTTGGCTGTAGTCTTGACACGCTTAATTCATTAAGTGGCACTGGAAGCTTCATGCCACTATGAATTGTCCTACCATCTTCAAGAAGATCTGCTGCTATACCAGTTGTTGCTAACTGAACAACAGACTTATTTAACCTCTTGAGATAAGCTGTCAAGACATTATACAGGTAAGTTTTACCCGATCCAGCAGGGCCATCAAGGAAGAACAAAGACCCTCCATGACCAACACTTGAAACAATTTGATCAAATGCTTCCCGTTGTTTCACATTAAGAGAATCTACCATCTCCTTAACATCAACAACCTCATTTGATCGTTGATTGTTTCTGGTCTCAATATATACACTTGGTTCGGGTAATCCAAGCGCTTGTAAACTCCAACCATGAGAGCTTACAATGTCTTTAAGTATTGAGAGCAGTCTATCTCGAGGGTTCTCAATTGATTGAAAATCTTCAATCATATCCTCGTAGAACTTCTCAAACAATACACGCGGACTTTTAGGCCTATTAAAGGAACATATATAGCCAAACAAATACCTAATGTTTCCAGGTGTCTGAGTGCTGACTGCTTCTTCAAGTACCCTGTCCCACTCGAGATCATTTTGCAATAATCCCCTTACCTCAGCAGCTTCTTCAAATGTTGTATAAACAACACCTTCAAAAGAACGGAGATAATCAAAAGATGTTGCCCCTTTAACGTTTAAAAGGAGCAGTCTAAGGAAGAACCTCTCCTTATCAGAAGGAGAAACAGCATATAATCGAGAAATGACTTTCCCGGACATCCTCTGTCTCCTCTTCCACTCACCTCCCACGAATACATAATGAAAGGGAATTTCAGTGTATAGATATTCTCTTGCACTTTCATCCCTTTCATTCAATTTGAACCATGCTAGTAACTGAGTACTTTGCACGTCGCTATTTCTTATAGCCTCTTGTTCATGTCCTTCCTCGAAAACAATCATTTGTTCTCTTGGAAGATGAACAGGAAGTCTAATAATTTTATGCGATCTGCCGTGCATCTTGTACTCGCATAGTCTCCATATTGCTTCGGGTGCTGAGACATATCGAGAATTGACATAATGATCAATTTCGTTATTGTCTGTAATTTGTACGTCAGCACAATCATACCCTTTATATATGTACTTAAAGATGTATTTAACAGACTTGATTGAAGTGCAAACCTCCACATTTATGTGACAATTATATCTCTTTAAAAGATATTTGTTGTGGGGTACAACATTGGCATTTGTCACACTCTTCCCCCTAACAGTAAACACGGCACCGCCCCTGGACCGCTTGTATAAAGGATATCCATCCCTATGTATAGAAGTATTTTCTACATACTCCTTTGGGTATTCTTTACTACAAATACCATTCTGCATACATGGACTAAGTGGATTTACATCTCCGCATGGTCCATGTATCATGTGCTTCATGACAATATCATGAAGTTGTTTATCTTCAGAGGGTCCTGGAATCTCTGCAGATACTAACTCATCAATTCTAAAAACACTGTCGATTTTGTCCTTCAGTATAATTAGAATATGAGCGTGTGGAAGGCCCCTCTTTTGGAATTCGATTGTGTGAACATGAGCCACAACATCACCGAACACTTTCCCAGACAATATTTCTCCCATTAAAGACTTAAGCTTAAGATTAAATACCCTAGCTACTAAGTCGGGTCTATCGGAAGGAGACTGCCCCTCAAAGAGATTGTCTTTTATCTCCTTCCAATTAGGATTACATGTCATAGTTATAAATAGGTCGGGTTTACCATATTTAGTTACTATGGCCATTGCATCATGGTAACGTTCCCTCATATTTCTAGGAGACCCTTGAAATGTAGAGGGTAGGATAACGGGTCTTGATGTCGCACTCTCACCATTATTAACATAATCGACCAACCCTTTATAGTAATCTACTCTTAACTTCTTTTGATTATGTTTAATAAAGTTAAGATTGTTGGCCTCAACTTGTAGATAAGAATCTACTATCCATTGTTGGAAGAGTTTACCTCCCCACAATATGGGATTAAATACCCCCCTTTAACACAAATTTGAGATACTTTATACTGAAGTAGGGAAATCTTTTGAAGATCTCCATGGTATGAAGGTAGTCTCAAATTTGGTTGCCAACCAGATTCTCCGT
Source organism: Amblyjoppa proteus (assembly GCA_963922035.1). NCBI lineage: Eukaryota > Metazoa > Arthropoda > Insecta > Hymenoptera > Ichneumonidae > Amblyjoppa > Amblyjoppa proteus. The sequence goes on along the minus strand of CAWUHP010000025.1, from coordinate 28,399 downwards.
GAGGAAAGAACAGAACATAAGACATAGGGTCTATATGAGGACTAAGAATATTTAATTGTACAATATCCCTGTTTTCTCTTCTTGAATAGACCCTGACGTCTCTTTCAAATGGTGGTTCTCCATTTGGATCCGTAAAGATCATAGCTATTTCATTAGCCACAGGAGCATTATATCTCCTCTGATCTCTATTAATATTTCTATTAAAGACCATACTAATGTCTTTAATAGGCATACCATTTTGTCTTTGATTGGCCTCAATCTCAGACATTGTTTTGTATGCATGTGCATATGGGTTGACCTCTCTGATTAGTGTATCAAGATTTCTCATGACCTCCCTATTACATGAAGTATTGTGTGGAAGAGAAAGTCTTGTATCAGTAGCCAAGTCAGTGTCCACAACATAAAGCTGAGAATATTTTCTCTGCCCATAAGAATTACTTAAATTGAAAGTGTTGTGGTACACTTGGCCGTGTATTTTAAAGCAATAGGGACCATTAGATAAACTTTCGATTTGTGCTCCCATAGAAGCAAAAGAAAGAGAAGAGTTGTATGATCTGATATTTGCTTTAAAATTTTTATGGAAAGGATTACTCCTATTGGACATAAGATCCTTCAGAGGTTCTAGATATCTTTGAGTCCTTTGGAGTTTAACCTTTCCAAAGTGACAACAACTTTTGTATTCTCCATTTACATTTGCTTCTTCTGCAAAATATAGAGCATCACAAAAGCTGCAGCTATTGTCCATTTCTCCACAGAAGTGTTCACTAACATTTATGGTGTTAGTCTGATCGTTTAACACTTCACCTGTAGCTTGTGGGACGTCTTCTACAGGATTTTGTCTATTTAAAGGAGTAAAACTAAAGACGGAGGCTACATCTAAAGTTTTACTACCATTACCAATGGTAATGATGTTTGGTTGCTGTGGGTGAAGACAACGATCTTCTTCTTGACCATAAAAATCAATCTGTCGATCATTGTCTTCGATGGGAAATAAAAATGTGTTGTATGAATTTTTACTAACCATAATAGGGGTAAAAGAAAAATTTGAATTTATAGTTTTTCTTTAGAAATTTCTAGAAAAAATTGATTGATCACAAAAAAATAAAATCTCATAAATTTAACAATACATCAGTTCAGTGGTACTATTAGTGTTATATTCTTAATGTATACATGTCAAATAGTTTACTTGTATTGTTTATAACAATTTTGATCACTTTTGATCAGTAAAATCTCCTTTTCTATTTTCTATTTTCGATCAAAATTTCGAAGTGATAAATTTCGTGATTTTTTTGTAAAAAGTGCCTATAAGTCCAAGTAAAAGAAGAAAATGATATATAAACCAATGATAAATTTTTATTTAATATTTATAAATGGTCTTAAAATTGCTTCTCAATAAATCATAGAGTAGATATATGTGAAAAAGACCGATATTTTGGGAGACTGCTTAAAAATACATTAAAATGAGTTGAAAAAGACACTATTGTTATTGAATCCTAATTCTAAACACACTCATAACAATAAAATACGCTTTTAACACATAAATTTACTACTTAGCAATTTCTTATTTTTCAACTTTTTCGAGGGGTTAAAAAATAATTCGTTAACTTTTTATAATAGGGTGATGACTAGCTACGCTAGTTAACGTTCTCAGAACGTTAAATGTATGCAGTCTCTGCTACTTATTGTCTTTTACCATCCTACATAACCCGTTTAAAATTTCTCTGAAATGATCAAAATCAAATATCAATTTTTTTATATTTATTTTCTACCCCCTGTTTTCAGAAAACTCGTGCTAAAAAAATGTCTGTAAACCATCCGTAATCCAATAACTTATAGACATTATGGTACTGTATAATATTCATTTTCCAATTTTAAATAGACTTATGAACTTCTTAAGAATTAAAATTGGTTTTTATATTCACCCTTCAAGGGGTAAAAAATAAAATTTAATTAAAATTCGTTATCTTTTTATAAGAGGTTAGATTTCAGTTCTGGGGTTTTTGATACATTTCATATTTAGTTTTTAGAAAAACGTTTTGAAGTTTGGAAAGAACGTTTTTTTACTATCTTTATCTGCTCCTCTGTGGATAGATTACTTTTTTCTAAATATTCGATCGAAAAGCTATTAAATTGATGCTTTTTTACAATACTTAATTCTTCTATTAACGTATATTATCTAGAAATAGTTTTTAAAACACTACATCCTCATTTTCCTCATCTGTAATTGCTGCAGCAAAGGCTTTAACTTTATTAAAATTTATATAAATAACAATTAATTTAATCCACATTCCCCATCTTGTTATGATGAGAAATTTAGATGCATCTTCCCCTGTCTTCTCAACATATAGAGCTCAATTATACTTGTTCTTTAATAATAATATCATTGTTTCAGACACAAACAATTAAATTTTAGACACTAAAATCTTAACCCGATCTATGCAACAAGTGACACATACATGTAACACGCTTTATTGAAGGGAAGAATCCTTTGAGTATTTTACCCACTTTAAACTCATAAGGTGCTTGGTCTGATAGTAACAATTTGACATTGTCATATTATACAGATCCTCCATATAGTTTTATAAAAAATCCATTATCTCCCGATTTATATTGATTGGATTTGTTCTATCCAACTCTATAGTTTTGACTAAAATAGATCGTTTTCTATCCTCCTCACATCACAAACCTACCATTAAATCAAGTATATACCCTCCATTCGCATCAGATGTTTCATTAAACATTATATAAATGAGTTTATATGCAAATGACATTGGTTTTTTTTCAATTCTGCGTGATATACCTTTCTTAATAAGATCTTACGAAACCAAGATTTTGATTTTATTACCCGGGCTATATATTTTTCTAAAAAGTTTCTAAACTCTTTATTATCAAATTTAGAAAAAGGAATTTGTGCAGTAGCAAAAGCTTTTATCAGCGCAACATCAAATACTGATCTACAAATGTAATTCTTTCAAGTTAAACGAACTTAAGTTGTGCCTGAAAATAAATTGCTTTAGGATTCTTTTTGTATAGATTTCTTTTTTAAATGTCTTCCTAGGGTAGCAAAACCTTCTTTAGCAGAATAACAAAGCTTTTACAAACTTTACACATTAAAGTCTATTCTATATCTCGAAGCATGTGTTTTCTTTTATAAAAAATATACTAATGCCGAATAATTTTCCAATTTTTTCATGGGGGGAGGGAAATCGATAGTTTCCAAAAAGAATTATACCGACTTTTGTTCGAGTTCTATTCATATCATAATACAATGATCTTTTGATTATATTAAAAAGTATTTAATTGGCTTATTTTTAAACATTTAGAACAACATTGCCAGTATACAACTAAAACTTCCTAGCTAGTATACAACTAAAATTAACAGCTTATGTTAAAGATTGTTTATACTGGAGTATTCAGCACTAATTTATTTGAACTAATTTTATAAATATTGTCTAATAGAATTGCACGATTGGACAATTTCAAGATAAATTTCATCTATCATTCTTCTTTATAATAGGGAGATTTATCAATCCAAATATATTTCTCTCTAATTGTCTTCCTACACCTTTCTACCCGTTTCATCTATCAACCTTCGTGTTTATAACAATCCAAATATTTTTTTTAAAACAAACCCCAATGAAAGACTTCCACAAAATACTGGATACTCCACCACTACAACCCACCGACTGGTTTCTAGATACACGGGTTGTCGTCAAAGAAGAAGGATTGGCTAAACTACTCACAAGCTTTACACCCGAAGAGAAACACTTGATTTTCAAAAGAAAGATTCTCGTTTTACTCCCAAGAAAACCAAATTTTCGGAAGCCTCGTCTTTCTCTTGAGGAAGAAAAAGCAATTTTTTGGTTAATTAAAAGTAAAAATGGAAAGATAAACGGGCCTTTTACAGTCCAGGAAATGGAAGAAAAGAAGATCAACGGGGATTTAAATGGTGTATTTGTTAAAAGGGATGATGATAAAGAGTTTGTAGAGTACAATTCCATCTCTAAAAGTCTAGAGAATGTGTTTGATTCTCAACAATTTGATGATTTTATTAATAAAAACAATAATTCGTCTAGCAATTCTTCACATGAAATACAATTTGTTAATGAAAGAGACAAATTAGATTGTAAAGAATTGAAAAATAATCTTTTTAAAGTTGATAACACTCGTTCTTTTACAAAGTCCACAGAGTTTTTGAGACTTAAAGGAAGTCAATTTGAAATAGAAAGCATTGTAAAGAAGATTTATGGAAAGACAAAGGCCAGTGCAATTAACATAGTTTGTTTTTTAATTCCTGTTATGAACAAAGAAGAGTGTGAGAATTTAGTAGATTTAATTACAAAAGAATCACCCGATGATATTCTGACAGACACAGAGCCAGATGGCTTTGTAAAGGTTCTAAAAAGAAATACAAAAAGATGAATTTTGGTTTATAATTTCACAGAATAAAGTTTTAAAAGCCAATTTAATAATTAAATATTCTAATAGTTTTGTAATAGTTTTGGATTAGATGACGTATATCTCTATTTATATTTATTAATTCTTAACACGGAATATTTCAACATTGATGGTACTCCAAATAATTAATATAATTAAATACCCCCTAACTATTGTAATTAATACTCTTTCATATAAATTTTATTTTGTTTCACATGTTCTGAATTTTATGTTTCAATCTTTTTTAAATTGCAATCTTTAAAATCCCCAAATGAAAGTGGAAAACTTTGTGGAGATTTTTAAAAAGTCACTGAAAAACAACATTTGTAATTTCAAAGACAAAGACATTGCAGATGCATTAAAAGACATGTTAGATAAATCCAAAATTAAAAATCTTAATGAATTTTTTAGAACCTACAAGTACCGCAATTACAAGAAAGTAGTTAGTAAAAGAAAGTGTTACACTACGAATCTTAAATACAATTTAATTGGAGAACTATTGGGCCATTCAGGACATGTGGATCGAGTTTGTTTTGATAATTCTTCTGATTTCTTTTTTACTGCCAGTACAGATGGGATGATTAAGCTGTGGAATATTAAGAATGGCCATTTAATTCACAGTTTTATAGCTCACAGATCTCTTGTTAATGATTTGTGTTTCTCTAAGGATGGAAAATTAATGGCTAGTTGTGATTTCTTTGGGTTTTTAAATATTTGGTCTTTGGAGACGAAGAAAGTGTTATTTAACTTCCAGTTTGATATTGGAGTAGATTTTACAGAGTTTCTTGTGACCGAAGGGGATGTTTACAGGCTGGTTGTGATACTTTCGACTGGTCTAATTAAGACTATTAAGTTTGACTTTTCGAAAATATTGGAAGTCCATGAAAATGATATTCATGCAAATGAGGCTGTCAAAGCAATTTGCATTACCGATGGTGGTAGGTTCTTATTAAGAGGGGGCTACTGGCCGTATCTACTAGTAATGGATACTCTAAGACCCAAAGAGTGCATTGTCTTTGAGACTGATGGTCTATCAGTCCAAACAGTGTGTGCTTCTAAAGACAATCTTAAGTTTGCAGCTGCCTGTGCCAATTATATTTTTCAATGGACTTTTTCAGTGGATGGAAATCCAACACATGGAAACTTTTCTAAGTCCAACAAAGATTTAAGAGGATTTTGGAGTAAGAAAATTATTCAGGTAGATTTAATGGAAACTTTTAATACGGAAAGAATGGTCTACCTTCAAGAGGACTATCTTGTTTGTGTTTGTTCGGATCTTAAAGTACGAATTTACACTGGTACAACTTTAAAGGGTATTTTTGAGGTTAGTGAAATTGGGATTGTTTGTCCGCACCCAACGGAGAATGTTTTTGCTCTCTGTGGATCTTCTATTGATTTTTATTCGGTGACTGAATGTGTTTATTCCATTCCCATCAATTTTAATGTGACTGATTGTCAATTTTCTAATGATGGAAATTACTTTGTAGTAGGTGATGATTTTGGATTAACACGGGTTTATAGTCTACAACAAAGTACTTATGACACGGTAGAACAGTTCTTTTCTTCTGATTTGGATCATATTAACAGTCTAAATGAAAATACTACAATAGAATGTAATAATTCTGCAACCTTTGATACTAACAGGGAGGTTAATACTAGTTAGAGACTCTCTGAATACTTTATTGTGCCTGTTTACAATCGATCTAATTTAATTACCGAAGATTTTGCTTTCTTGCATTTAGAGAAAAATTATTTAGATAAAGAAAAATACAATAAAAATTTTGGAGTACTAACAGTTTCAGAATCCATTGCAAATGAAGAAGAGGAAGAAGAGAGTTTAACTACGTCTAGCAGTGAGTATGATGAGAGTGAGAGTGAGTCCAAAGAGAATGGATTAGGAATTCAATTAAGAAAAGATTTTATTGAACTTCCTTTTAGTAGAAGAAAAATTGTAATTGAAGAAAGTAGCGAAGAAAAAGAAAGTTTATTAAGAAAATTAAGAAGAAATAGAATTGAAAATAAAGAAGAAAGTTTATTAGGGAAGTTAAGAAGGAATAGAATAGAAGAAGAGAGTAGCGAGGAAGAAAGGTATCAAAGGGGGGGCTTTTCAACCCTTAGAAGGCACCAAAGAATGTAAAAAATAATTTAATCCCCTTTAAATGTCCAACTTTTTATTGGCCTGTAAAGAAATAGCAGATAGAATTATAAAATTGTACAAAGAAGAGAAAGTTATAAATTTTAATTCCATTAGATCTTCTACTTGTAAGAAATACAAATTAGATTGTACTCCCCGACTAGTAGACATTATTTCTTCTATTCCCTCCGATTACAAAGATTTAATTTCTAAACTAAAAGCTAAGCCAATTCGAACTGCATCTGGTGTGGCTGTGGTGGCTGTAATGTGCAAACCCCACAGGTGTCCACACATAGCACTAACCGGGAATATTTGTGTGTACTGTCCGGGTGGTCCAGATTCTGAATTTGAATACTCTACACAGAGTTATACTGGCTATGAACCCACCAGTATGAGAGCCATTCGTAGTAGGTACGATCCTTTTGATCAGGCCAGAGAACGTCTTAAACAATTGAAAGGCCTCGGACACAATACAGATAAAGTAGAGTACATTATAATGGGAGGAACATTTATGTCTCTCTCCGAAGGATACAAAAATAATTTCATAATGAAATTACACGATGCTTTAAGTGGACACAGTTCTACAACAGTAGAAGAAGCTGTTCTAGCCAGTGCAGAAAGTAAACAAAAGTGCGTTGGAATTACAATCGAAACAAGACCTGACTACTGCGTAAGGCCCCACTTAAACAAAATGTTACAGTACGGGTGTACCAGAATAGAAATTGGTGTTCAGAGTGTCTATGAGGATGTAGCCAGGGACACTAACAGGGGTCACACAGTAGAGAGTGTTTGTGAATCTTTTAGCCTTTCAAAAGACTGTGGCTATAAAATTGTAAGCCATTTAATGCCAAATTTACCAAATGTCCCTAAAAAAAGAGATTTAGCACAATTTAGAGAATATTTTGATAATCCAAAATTTAGAAGTGATGGCCTTAAAATTTATCCAACTCTCGTAATAAAAGGCACTGGCTTATTTGAATTGTGGAAGAATAACAAGTATAAAAATTACTCCCCGGATGAACTAGTGGACTTCCTGGCTGTTATACTTTCTTTTGTTCCACCGTGGATTAGAATCTACCGGGTACAAAGAGATATTCCAATGACTTTGGTTTCTTCTGGTGTGGAACATGGCAATATTCGGGAATTGGCACTGGCCAGAATGAGGGACTACAAGACTACCTGTAGAGATGTACGTACTAGAGAGATAGGAATAAAGAATGTACAAAGGGATATAAAAGTAGAATTGGTCCGGAGGGACTATGTGGCTAATAAAGGGTGGGAGACTTTTTTAAGTTACGAGGATGTTCAACAGGATGTTTTAGTTGGTCTTTTAAGATTACGAAAGTGCAGTGAAGATACGTTTAGAAAAGAATTGAAAGGGGAAATTGAAACTAAAAATAATTTATTTACTGTTGAGACAATCTTAAATTCAAATTCTTCTATTGTAAGGGAGCTTCATGTTTATGGGACAGCTGTTGGAATTGACAAGAAAGAAAGTAATAAGTTCCAACACAGGGGGTATGGAAGACTCCTACTAGAGGAGGCTGAGAGAATAGCAAAAGAAGAACACAAATCTAACAAATTGGCCATTATTTCTGGTGTGGGTACCAGAAAGTACTATGAAAAGTTTGGATATTTTTTAGAAGGTCCTTACATGGTAAAAATATTAAAATAAAATTTAAAATAAAATGTTGAATAATAGTATATTAATTTTAATCCCTATTATGGTAAATATTATAAGTTAAGGGTATTTAATAAAAAGTTAGATATGGAGTATGAGAGTATCTCACAACAATGGTAAATAAATAGAAATAAATAAATACATAAAATAAAATAAAATAAAATGCTAAAAACTATTCAACATTTTATTCTTCACATTAAAAGAATCTTTTTTAATTTCAATAATAATCTCTAAAGTTTTTTGATTGTCCACCGAATCCATAACGATTATTACTACCCCTGTACGAAGGCTGAGATGCCAAATCCAACAGTTGAGTACTTACTTCTTGATTGGCATCCTTTAACATTTTAATTAAATCTCTTACAACTCCTCTGTTATCGGTTGTAATAAAACTGTGGGACAGTCCAGTAAGTGTGTCTCCTCTTGCAGTCCTTCCAATACGGTGTACATAATCTTCAATGTTATTGGGGAAGTCGTAATTAATGACTATCGTAATATCCTTAATGTCTAATCCCCTTCCTACTACATCGGTAGCTATTAAAATGTTTTTATAGCCATTTCTAAAGTCCGAAATAATGCTATCTCTAACATTCTGCGACTTATCGCCGTGTATAGCTTTGGCTTTAAAGCCATTCTTGTACAGTAAATGTTCTAAATCATCACACGTTCTCTTTTTATTCGTGAAAATAATTACTTTTTCATTCTTTCGGCTCTTTAAAGTATCTAAAAGTGCATCGTTTTTCTCTTGTTCTCTCATTACAAAGATTTCCTGTTTAATTTTCTTGTTGGTTTTTAAATCTTCGCTACCAACTGTAATTTGGAAATAATCAGTCATGTAAGATTCTGCTAGTCTTTTGACTTCTCTTGGCCATGTTGCACTCCACATTAGTGTCTGTCTTTCTGGGTTGGTTTGTGCTATTATCTTTTTAATTTGTGGTTCAAATCCCATATCAAGCATCCGGTCAGCCTCATCGAGTACCAGGAAACTTACACGATTTAAAAAACAAACACCTTGTTCATTAAGATCAATAAGTCTTCCTGGTGCAGCTACTACAATTTCACATCCCATTTCAATATCTCTCTTTTGATTGTAAGAAGAAACTCCACCGTACACAGCTGTAGCCATCATATTAAAAAATCTGGCGTATTCATCAAAAACATCTTTAATTTGAAGAACAAGTTCTCTAGTTGGTGCCAAAACAAGAATTATTGGACCATCTCCAGATCTAAGAGATTCTTGGGCCCTGGCATGGATAAGAGCGGGTAGTACAAAAGATAGTGTCTTACCAGATCCAGTCTGTGCAATACCAACCATATCCTGTCCTGTAAGTGCCATTGGCCATCCCTGGGACTGGATTGGTGTGGGTGCTGAATATCCCTTTCTTGTAAATGACTCTAAAATTTCCCTAGAGAACGGTGTGTCTTCAAATTTCATGTACGGCTGTGGCACATTTCCAGATGTCCTCATTTCGTGCTTCCTTCTAAAGTTTTCTACTTCTCCTTCAGAAAGTTTTTGTGTCTGTTTATAAAAATTCTTTTCAAATGGAACAGCTTCATTGTGTGGCTGTCTATTATTGTTATCTCCTTCAGAGGCATAAGAATTGCCCCACTTTCCAGAACTCTTTCCATAGCTACTACTACTACTTCCGTAGCTACGTCTATCATTTCTTTCATAGCTAGAACCACTTTTTCTATTGCTACTATTGTTATTATTATTTCTTGAATAATACATTGGGGGTTAAAAAAATATTTTATTTATAGAAAAAAATTAGAGTGTCCGTTGAAAAATTAAATTTAGAGTGTCCGTTGAGAAATTAAAATTGAGCTATAAAGATATCTATGAAATTCAATTAAAATCTGTACAACAATTTAAATCCTTGTAATATATATTGCAGTATTATTTTAATTAGTTTTTATCCCTATGATTAGAGGAAGAATTTCTTTTTCAGACACTTATGGCTGTTTCTCAAATGGAAACAATGTAATCTACAACTTTAAGCCTTTAATTTCAGTTGATTTTGTAATTACATTATTAAAAATCAAAGAAAATATTATTTATGTTTCTGGTGGTACTCGCTTTTGCTCTATTACAACTAATGGAGAAATTGTCAATCAACATGATTTTGACAGTTGGATTTTAGATATTTTTACAGGAGACAACATCCTAATAGGATTTTTAGATGGAACAGTTTTTAATTTAGATAAGAAAGAGTTTATTTATACCGGAGTATCTAGTATCGTGTCAATGAAAATAATATCTAAAGACTTATTTATGTACGGTTTATACGATAAAATAGAATTCTATGGATTAAAAATTCCTTTATACGATATGAAACACCGGGGAAGGATTTTTTGTGTGGAAGCCACAACTGATAATAAGTTTATTACAGCAGGGGAAGATCGGAAAATCAATATTTATATAAACAATAGACACTGGAAAATACAAGAGTATAGAAATTATGTTGTGAAATGTGGATTTTTAATAGATTTTATTTATACAGTTAATAGAGATGGAACTGTAAAACTTTATAAATCTGAGACGGTGTTTTTTAGTATTAGTACTTGTTTTTTTGGGAGTATCTGATTTATTGATTTATAATAATACGTTGTTTATAGGTCTTTCTAATGGTGAAATTTTGAATTATGATTTGAAAAAAGAAATTGATCAAAAATCTATAAAAGCACAATCACTTTCATATTACAATAAAAAGAATTTAAATGTAAATTTAAAAGAAAGATTTTGTGTAAAGTGTAAGACTTACAGATCAATAGACTTTGAAGTTAGAGTAGAAAATAACAATTTATTTGTAAAAAGTTATGTAAAAGAACATCATTTACAATTACCAAATGCAATTTTAAATCTTTTTGTATCCTCTAAAAGTATTAAAATACTTTGTAAAAACTCTGTTATTGTGTTGGACAAAGAGACACTGCGTATAAAACGGGAAATTTTTATATCTAAACCTACAATGGTTTATAAATCAATAATTGGAACAAAAAACGGATGGATTTACAAAGGAAACAAAGGTTATAAAATTACTTCACAGGAAATTACAGATATATATGCAACAAAATCAAAAATATATTGTCTTACTGAAAATAAGTTATTTATAGTAAATTTACGTAAATCAACTAGCGAAAAGATTTGTGGAAACTTTGTTAGAGATACTAAAAGATCACCGATTACTTTTGGAACACACAAATCTTGCTATAGGAAACACGATTTTGATTCAAAAACAGTTTTATTACATAAAAATCACTTTATATTTGATTTTTTTAAACAAAAAGATAGTTGTTGTGAAATTAATAGATCTTTAGAAAAATCAATTACTTTTATTAACGATGTTTTTTATAGAGAAATTACATCCGCAGTTACATTTAATCATTATTTTGTTTGTGGAACCAATGAAATGAAATTGGTTTTATTTGATAAATCTTTTAAAATTTTAGATGTAATAAAATTAGACGGGATAGTACAAAAAGTATCAAAATACAAGAATTTATTAGCGATTTGTACTAGAAAAGGTGTTTTGTACATTGTAAAAATAATAAAGGGGAGATTTTACATAATAAGAAATCAGATAAATGAATTAAAAATACTGGATATAGCTTTTTCAAAGTCTTTGTATGTCATTGATAGTGGCGGATTTATTAAAAATTATGATCATAATTTAAAGGAGGTAAACAAAATCAATCTAAACTGTTATCCAATGACTTTGAAGTTACACAAAGATTTAATTTATATTGGGACATCCGAAGGTGAGATAATAGAAATTGATGTATCATCTTTTATAATTAATAGAAGAACAAAGGTAGCCGAACTTTCCATTTTCTCAATATTACCACATAGAAATAATTTATATATTGGCGGAGATTGTCATAATTTAATTAAATTTAATAATGAAATAATTGATAAAAATACGATTTCATCTGAACAAATTATACAAATTTTTAACAACAATAATGAGAATATTTTTATTCTCAATAGAAGCGGAATAATAAAAGAAATTACAGAAGATTTAAAAATTATAAAAGAATATAAAGCAGTGTGTGGAATTATAAACAGTGTTGTTGTTCGTAATAACAATATCTATTGTTTAGGAGATGTGATTTACAAACTAAAATAAATATTAATAAACTTTTCTACTGTTAAATATCTTTCACCCCCCAATTAAATGAAAACGTTTCTTCTTGGAGTTTTAAAATGTAAAAATTGTCCATTTACAGCCAATTTAAATCTCAATGCAACTGAAGTAAAAGAATTAGAAGAAGAAAATTTTACTTTCTTAAAATTAGAAATTTTTAAAAAAGATGATTGTGCGCTTTTAAAAAAAATTATTAAAAATTTTGGACTTAAAGAAATAACAGAAGAAGATTTAAAAGAATTTAGTGATTCTAAAAATGATAAAATTAATAAATTGTTATTTGGCACAGATATTGTTACAGGGACTTTGAGTTGTGAGGAATGTAAAACAGTTTATCCTATTTGTGAATCTATTCTCGATACTGTTGACACAAAATAAATTTATTTTATTAAAATTTTTATATTTTTTTATCCCCTAAAATGGCTGCAGAAAAAAAAGCTGAAAGTACCGAGAAAAAAATAGGAATTAAGCCACACACCAAAATGACTAGAGGGTGTCAAGTAGAAACCCTTTTGAAATGTGCAGATAATAGTGGGGCCAAGATTCTTAAAATTATAGGTGTGAGGAGGTACAAGGGTAGACTTAATAGATATCCTTCAGCTGCACCTGGTGACATTGTTGTAGTCTCCTGTAGAAAAGGAAAACCAGATTTAAGAAAGAAAGTTCACTACGCCATTCTTGTAAGGCAAAGAAAAACTTGGAGAAGACCAGATGGAACACATATTGGATTTGAAGACAATGCAGCTGTCTTAATTAACACCAAAGGAGAACTTAGAGGTGGACAAATTTCTGGACCTATTGCAAAAGAAGTAGCCGAATGCTGGCCAAAAATATCTTCTTCTGCGCCTTCTATCAATTAAAATTTTAATTAAAATTATTATTATTATAGCTTGCACTTGATTTTAGTGTCTGTCGTGATCTTGATTTTCTATCATCGTGTTTTTTATTCAATCTGAGCACCCGATGAAAATATTCAAAAATCCTACCAATCAGAAAATCAGGCAGATAAGAAAGAATACAGGCCTGTATGTAATGTGGAGGGTAGGGAAATAGGCACCTGGAAGTTCCGAAACACTCTAAAATATACTTGGCCATGGTATCGGGAGTAGGAATAGCCATTAGTATTGGGTTTATAGTCTTAGAAGATATGTATTCTACTTCAGCATACTCAACTTGAATATTAAAATTTTTCATTTCGTAGTGCAAAGAATTCGACCAAGTCCGAAGATAAGCATGAGATGCAGCGGAAGAAATAAGATAAGGGAAGGGTAGTATATAAGAGATAGATCCGATATTTAAAATATATCCAAACTTCCTTTCTATCATCTTTCTCAGCACCCTTCTTGTTATTTTGGTAGTGTGGGAAATATTTAAATTTTCTTCTTCCTCCAAATAAAGAGTTGGTCCTCTCGGCCAACCAATTTGATTAATTAACAATGCGATATCTTTAAAATTATCAAGAAAACTGAAATCATTATCTTCGTAAGGATTCACAATATACATTTCCACTTCTTGGTTAGAGGTTCTCTCAATTTCATACATTAAAGATTTTAAAATGGTTTCTTCTTTACCGATCATCACGATTTTTACATTTTTAGTGGCCAATTCTTGGCACAGTGCCCTTCCCAAATCTTCAGAAGCCCCACTGACCACAACAGTCTTCCCCTTTAGTTTATTCCAAATTGACTGATTGTGTCCCCGTGAAATAATGTTTAGAACAATAGGAATTAATTTTCTACAAACCAAATCCAAAAACAAACAGAACAAAATGTTTTTTGAACATTTGGGGAGAAATTAATTTAAATTTAAAGATAAGAATAACTTTATTTTATGAAAACAATCAATAATCTTAATTAATTTATTTAATCGGCTCTTCTTCTAAACTCAAAGTTTACGATGTCCCCGTTAGAAAGGCCACAGTATAAATAGTTGTTAACAAATGTTAAGCTCTTGCAAGAAACAGTCTTTCCAAATTCACCAAGAGAATATTCAGCCACTACTTTGTATTGGAAACAATCGTAAACCATAATATAATCATCGGTAGCCACAGCAAAGATAGCCTCAGACTCGCTTACGGCAATGTCTCTAATGGTATTTTTAGTAGGGAAAGAATCAATCAGTTCGTTTCTGTGGAGATTGATAATGTAAACTTTATTGTTTCTTCCACCGTAGAATAAGAAACTCCCGTCCATTGACAAATCTAGACAGGTTACGCTTAAAGAGAGATCGTGATCTTTAGGTTGGATCTTTAATTCCTCACACTTAGCATAGTCTAAGACACTGCCATCCATAAAAGTAGCCATTAAAGAATTATTTTCTATGTCCCACATTTTCACAGTGCCATCTTTTGAACCCGAAAATAAAATATTTTCATTGGCTGGGTGGAAGGCACAGCAAGTAACCCAATTCTTATGAGCCTTATCAAAGCCAGGACCGAAAGTAGAGATCAACTGTCCTTTGGTATTCCAAAGCATAATAGAATTATCCGCACCTCCTGTTATAATCTTATTGTCCTCCCTGTTGATACAGACACAGAAAATATCCCTATTGTGTCCCTCTAAGACAGCAACATCCTCTTTGGTGTTAATATCCCAAATGTACCCTTTGGCATCCGCACCAACAGAAACAAGCATATTAGAAGAAACTGCAATAGCGTTGATCTTTCTCTTGTGTTTGCCAGCGTATTCCTTTAAAAGTTTTCCAAACTCACTCTCTACGGTACTATCAAGATCCCACAAATAGACTTTTCTATCCCTGGAGGAAGAGAAGAGAGCATTGATGTCCCCTGTTCTGAGTGCCTGTAAGCAAGTCACATCTTCTTTGTGTGCTTTGAGTGGCTCTACCATTTTTAAATCTGCAAAGTTCATTAGGGGTAAAAAATTTTAATTTTTAAATTTTAAAAATTAATTGAATAAGTAT
Source organism: Amblyjoppa proteus (assembly GCA_963922035.1). Taxonomy (NCBI): domain Eukaryota; kingdom Metazoa; phylum Arthropoda; class Insecta; order Hymenoptera; family Ichneumonidae; genus Amblyjoppa; species Amblyjoppa proteus. The sequence goes on along the minus strand of CAWUHP010000025.1, from coordinate 13,083 downwards.
TTAAAAATGTATTTGAAAATGTATTTTAATAAGTATTTGTTGTTGTAAAAATATTTAGAGATTGGGATTTAATTAAAATGATTTATAATTTACAATAACAAAATGTCGTACATCTCTTTTATTCAAACTCCCTTAATTCACAACAACAAATACTTTTGAATTTTTAAACCCCCTAAAATGTTTAAAACTTCAATTTACATAAATTTAAATCAAGAAATTTCTAAAGAACAAATTTTACAATTGATTTCTTCCGGGGAGAGTGAAAAGAAGATTGTGGGGATGAAAACCCTTATCAGTCAGATGAGCCAGGGAAAGTTCTACGATTCTATTACACACACAGTCATAAAGGATGTGATTTCCGACACTAACAACGAATTACGAAGACTTTTTTATTACTTTTTGGAACTTTCGCTGCCCCAATTGAAAGAAAATGAACTTCTTTTGTTGGCTAATCAAATACGGAAGGACATCGAACACCCCAATGAATTTATGAGGGGGGCCGTTCTCCGATTTGTTAGTGCAATTAATTCAATTGATATTCTTTTGAACTTCCACAAGCCTATTTTAGACAATTTTAACCATCCAATTGCATTTGTAAGGAGAAATGCTTATTTCTGTCTTGGCACACTTTCTTTACGTCTCGGGATCTTCGAGGACACTAGTGATTGGCTTTTAAGTGCCCTTCAAAGGGACTCTGATCCTAATTGTCTCTGCCAAGCTTTCTTTTGTTTGTTTGAATTGGACAAATCTAAGGCAGTTGAATTTGCTTATCGTGTTTTAAATACAAAATGTGTAGAATTAAGCAAATTAATGATTGAAAAAGTCAGAGAAGTTGATTTTTTTACTTAATTTTCTTGTAGACGAAGATTCTTCTGTACGTGTTGAGGGTTGTTTGGGACTCTTTGAGGTTTCTACAGATTCATTTGTCCTAGAAAAGTGTGTTTGTGTTTTGATGGATTCTTTAAAAGACAACAAAATTTATCTTTCTTGTGCCCTGAAAAAAGCTTTCTAAAACTTCTAATTATGTGGATCTCTCAGGGTACAGTTTGACTATCTTGGATCTTCTTGATCCTTACGATGTTGAGACATCGGCTGCCATTCTTGATTTTGTTTGTTCTGTCTCAGCCACTAAAGATTTTATGCAAGTTTTGGAAGTGATAACGCATAAATACAATGTTTATGCAAAAATGGCTCTTAAGTCCTCTAGCATAAATATAGTTTTTATGCAAAAACTATCCGACCTTTTATACAAATTTGGGATTTATGCACCAGAGGTGGAAGAATTAGCATTAGAAGAAAGCACAAGCGAAGATCCAATAATAGTTTATGAAGCACTAAATTTATTAAGAAATTGTCTAAAAGTAGAAAATAACTCTAAAATTGTAGATTTCCTTATCCAAAGACTTAATGAAATAAGATTTGGTAAACTTTTTAGGGTCTGTTTGTCTCTTATAGTTGAATTTGGGGATTCTGAACACTTTATAAAACTTTTATGCGTCTTCAAGGATGCATTACAGCAGGATTTATGCAAATTTCTCTGGCTAGAACAAGAGAATATTTTTCTACTTTCTTTTATTTCAATTTCCCTAACTGAAATGTTTTACCGCACAGAAAAAGACAAAACAAATCTTCTGGCTCTCCTTCTTCTCTTCTACAAAACACTTAAAAGATAATAAGTACGGTTGTACAAATACGATAGTTTCGTGTATCCGAAGACTTAAATCAAACACTCTAGAGACTGAATTTGAAATACAAAGTGTTTCTAGTGTACCAAAAGCAACAGTTTGTGAACCTTTAGATTTTCCCTTCCTTCGAGTAAATGCAGATGAAAAAAATCCACCGCCTTTCTAAATTTTTACAATCTCGAGAACAAAAAGAAAGCATAAACAATGTTTACCAACTTACAGGCTTTCAGATCCAATTTATGTAGAATCTTCTGTAATTTACTCTCGATTTGAGATAGTTTTAGATATTCTCTTTATCAATCAAACTGATCATTATCTTCAGAACATGCTATTTGACTTTGGCTCTTCCCCCAATTTAAAGCCCTCGTACGTTTCAACACCGGACAACATGAAGGCCCGTTCAGCTACCACTAAAAAATTAGTTTTTAAGGTTCTTGACAGTTCCAATGGCTTTATTAATGGCTCTGTCACTTTTAAGTATCCCAGTGCTAGTGGGGAGTATGCAAATCAATCGTACACTCTCAATTTCTCGGAGATCAAAACGTACGTCTCTGACTTTTTAGAACCTTCTTTTGTTTCTCCGGAGACTTTCAGAGAAACTTGGAAGAAAATGGAATGGGAAAATGTTTATTCAGTTAAAGTCGCTTCTTCTTCCTCTCTCAAAGATATTTTTAAAATGTTTCAGAACAAATTGAAAGGCTCTATCGTTGATTGCCAGGGAGGTGAAGATTTTCTAGTGGGGAATATTTCTTCTACTACCAAACAAAACAATAATATTTTTGTTAACATTTCCATGACACGAGAAAATAAAACAATCAATTTGGAGTGTAGAATTAGATCATCCAAAGAGGAGATTGTGAAATCTTTGAATGATATTTTGAATGAAGTTGTTAAAATTAATAAAAGTTTGTGATATTTGAATGTTTGTGAGATATTTTCATACTCTATGATAGTAAATATTATAATATTAGACATAAGTGTAATTATATTTAATTATTGATTAGATTATAACTGAGTTGTAAATGTTGTTTAAAAAAATTTAATATTTGCTATTATTATAGAGTAGGATACCATAATCACACATCAACTGATCTTTTATCTTTAATATTTTACCTTTTATCTTTTATTTTCTACCCTTCTAAAATATGCAAGAAAAACATTTGAATTTTATTTTTAAAACTTTGGAAGAAAAAAATTTAAATTATTATTTGACGGAGCCACAGCGAACAAATACAATTTATTGGACTTTAAATACTTTTAGAATCCTAAAGAAGACTGAAGAGATTGGGAAACTTAGAGATAAAACTTTGGATTTCCTTTTTAAATGCCAAAATGAAGATGGGGGATTTGGAGGGACTGTCGGGTACCCTTCAACTGTCCTCTCTACTTTTAATGCCCTCCAAATTTTTTATATTCTAAAAAAATCAATTGATTTTTCTAAAACTGAAAGATTTATTAAAAATTTAATAAATGAAGATGGCTCAATTTATAACGATAATTACAAGGAATGTGATGTAAGAATATCCTGTTGTGGGATATTAAGTCTTCAACTGTGTGAATTATTGTCTAAGAGGGATTTTAATAGACTCAGTCTATCTCTAACAGTATAGTCTATCTCTAACAGTATCAGATTTTGTGATTCCAAAGGAAATTAAATTCAATTTAGTAAATTACATTATGAAATGTTACAATAACGATGGTGGATTCGGAAGTATTCCAGGTGGGGAGTCTCATGATGCACATACTTTCTGCTGCCTTTCCTCTTTAAGGGCCCTGGGAGCACTTGAAACTTTTGGAACTTCTGACATAGCCAGATTATTGCACTAAAACAGAAGTACAATGGGGGAATTAGTGGGAGAATAAATAAAAAAGAAGATGTTTGTTATTCTTTCTGGGCCTTTTCTTCTATGGTAATGATAAAAAAAGAATTATTAATTAATCAAGATAGATTAAAAGAGTTTATTTAAACTGCCAATCAACAAATGGTGGATTTTCGGATAGACCTGGTAATGAACCTGATTTATATCATTAATGTTTTCTTTGGCTGCTTTGAGTTTGTTGGGAATTGATGGACTAGCAGAGGTAGATCCTGGGTATTGTTTGTGATAGTAATTAAAAGTTTATGTTTATAATATAATTGTGTAGTAAATTATGGAATGTAGAACATGGTTTTGATGGATTTTTTCACTCTAAAATCTATATTAATAAATTTTAATTACACGTGAATCATATTGCAACTACGTATTTTCCATTCTAACACATTTTAATATATACTTTACCAATAAATAGAAAGGAAAATTAAAATTATACAATATACATTTAACTATTTAAACTCTGCATGTTGTTAATTAATTACTAAATACTGTGTATAACACAAACATAAATAGGTATAATCTTTTTCTATAATTATATACAACTCTGTTTGCAAACACCTGATGAATTAAATATTCTAATAAGGTTTACTGCTTATAATTTTAAAATTAACATATTTTTTGATCAAATGGTTATTGTTTAGGGTGATAATTGTTTTACGCAGAATCAGTGTTGTTATTGGAAAACACGATTTATTAATCACTATTAATTGTTTATATAAGAACAATGTGTTTTCACAAATAATATTTCGGTTCTGATGTGAGTATCACTTTTCTTTATTACCCAGAACCGATATTGGCAATTTAAATGTTTTAAGTTTGATAAGATTTATTTGATTTAATCCAAGCAGTTCATACGCCCTGTTTCAATTTTATACTGAGAAAATCCAGAACATTTCGAGATTTTGAACAATCAACTATGAGTTAAATATATCAAATTCGGGGTTTACCCTTACTGATTAATTAAATTCTAGAATTACTTTAAAACATACATTTTAATAATATTGAAAAAGGATTAAACCCCGAAAACTAAATACAACCCCTTTTAAATTGCAATAAAAGAGACGGTTGTTGAATCTATACAAGAATATTGTTTGATGAAACATACTCAATAAATGTTATCTCATCAACTTCCATTTAGACACATAAAATTAAACAGGATATATTACGTTCTTTTAATATTCTCAAATATATAATATGCAAATAAAGTAAAACTGGATTGCTCATGATAACTAACGTTGGGGTTTGAGTACAGTCTGGGAATATAGACAATTTATAAAAATAATATTTATATGAAGCAACGACCCCTTAACGTATATAATATAGTTTTATATATCAATATATTTGTGTTTAGAAAAACATTATCTGATTTACATGAAAATAAATTTCGAAAGACTACAATTTGATTATTAATTTTTTTTGAAGCCAAAATAATTTATTCTGGTATAGTTATGGTAGTGTAAACTTCATTTAGATTCACAGACAGGGTATAGATAGGGGATGCAGGGTCGTAAGGACCAGAATTCAACAAACTTGCTTTTAGATGTTGTACACTTGGCGAAGAGTCTTCTCTGCTAGATTCCATAGTACAGCTCTATAGTGTCATCTTAAGTACTTTTGTTTGGATATACGCCTCAATGCTTCTGTCAATTCCTATTTCTTTTCTATATCTTTGGTGATAAGTAGTCACCAGTCCATCCCAGGTCATCACATACGGAACTATTCTAGTCTTGTACCCGTGTAGAGAGCCACAGTGATTGGCAAGAAGATCATATTTATGCTTCTTTTCCACTTCAACTGCTTGTAGGTGGTCAAAGCTAGTATACCCACCTCAATGATAAGAATTCCTTTCCTAAGCTTATCTAACAAAAAGTTATTAGGCTTATTGTGCTTTACGTAATACCCGTTGAAATGCGGGTGTCTACTCTTAAACCCTCCGTGGTGTAGTGGTATCACACCGTTGCGATAAGATATGGAGTCTGCAGGTTCGATTCCTCTCAAGGGGTTTTTTTCTGTGTTTTCCGTGGGTAGATGAGGTAATGTGACTAACCTTGTGTAAGAAGTCCACATGTTATAAAAACAATGGGTTAATTCCCGCATGCCTGTGCAACTTTTGAGCGCTCTTAGTTCCCCCAGTTGCTTGTCCTTCGGATTTACAGGTCCTGTAGTTTAATGGTAAAACACTTCCGGTCAACGAGGAGAATGTGGGTTCAACTCCCAAACAGGACACATTCACTAGGGGGTGGATGATATTAAAGAGGAAATCCGGACATGGATGACCATCCTAGGACCTTCCTTTCAGATTCCGTACACATGCCAAAAACTCCTGGACGAGGAAAGGTTCAAACAAGGTTGATAGTATAAGGATGTGAGTAATACGGATATGATAGGGGAGGAATAAGCTGTCCAAGACGGTGCCATCTTCCCCGGATCTAAGCCCCACGCCCGTTAAGATCGGCCACTGTGGGTCCTCGGAACTGAGCGAGTGGATTGAAGCTTCGTATAGTGGGGGTTTCGCCTGGAACCTAAGCCCAATGGGTACGATAGCGCTTGTCGCGCAAGATACCATTAAGGAGGTGGGAGGTTTAGTGAGTAAGAATCTCACAGTATCTAGTGTAGAGGAATTGCCACAGTCATGCTACCTAGTTCTCTATGGAAAATTTCTCCCTACCTCAGGCTGCCAAAAAAAACGTACACTAGCAAAGGTACTTTTTGAATAAATAATTTTAATTTAGATGCAGCGTTCTTAATTAAACTAACTATTGAGTATAAAGAAGATGTTCAAGCTGGGAGGTCAAAAAAGTATCGACAATTTGTAGATTTTTAAGATATTTGTAAAAGTTCAATATTATGGGATTATCGACAAATTTTGGATCTGTTAAAATACAGCGCAGATTGCTTTCCCGAGATTTATATGTTTTCGAGACTTTGATATCTGCTGTGTGCCTAAACACAATACATTGTATAGGGACAGATTCATTTAAAATCTCGTTTTTATTTTTTTCTCCTCGATTAATCCAGTTGTTAAATATATTTGTATATTCACTTAATGAAGGTTGTTAATTAGAAATGTTATACAATATATCCATAAATGTTTATCGACCGTCTCTTTCAAAAACTATTTCGGTATCAGATCTAGTAAGATCTATAGCAGCACATAAACTATTCAACTTTAATAATAATATTTTATATTTTTTGGCTTGTTCACATTTTTTGTTTTTTTCTTTAACATCATCCACCAAATAAAAAAAAATAAATGGTAGAATTCCTCGCATGTAGGGATAATCAAGCAAAACATGATATGATAGTAAAGAAAGGATCAAGTCTCTAACCGAATATTTGTCCTTTAATATTTTTATCTTATTATGCAAGAACGTAGGCATCTTCCCATTAAAATTCAGATATTCTTTTGGGCTTGTGTAATCTATAAGAGAATAACTAATGAGTTTCTGACGAAGAAAATTCTCATTCGTCCCTTTAAAAATTTTATATATTCTTTTTTATTATTAAGCTGTTTAAAGAATATTCCACTATCCATATTTAGTTCAAAGAATTGACAGAAATTAGTTACATAAAGTTCTGCTAGGAAATAAAAAGGTTTAACTCGGGGAATACACTGATTATGATCATTTAAAAAAGTGTGATCCATTTGAATATTATTATTACAAGATTGTTTATCGTTTCTGAGGTGTATAATATCATCATCCCCGCTTTTGTTATTGTTGTAAGTTTTATCAATTCTGTTTGTTTGGTAAGCAGTACTATTATTGTTGTATAATTCGAATGTAGATTCAATAGATGCTACATTAAAAGCTTTCGTCTCAAATTGAGTGTTGTTTTGTGATATTTCTTTTATAGAAGCCGTCTCGGCTACGGAACAATATTTTTTATTAACAATCGACGTTTTTTCATTTTCAGTGATAGATGATCTATTAAAAAAATCATTATTAGCATTGACCTTTTTGGATTTTTTATATCGATGTTCATTAGATTCGGTGTAATCAAACATTCTTTTAAGGGATTTTTGATTATCATTTCCAAAATTACATAGAGATGTAGAACTATCCGTTGGAAAGCTCGTAAATTCGGAGTAGAGTTGTTTATTTTGTAATGGTTGATCAGCAGATATCCCAGACTCGTTATGAATTTGACTTTCGCCCGATATGCAGATCCTTTGTTGTAAATTTTTCAGATATTGGACTTTTAGACAATGGATATAAAACATGCAAATTCTTATTTTTTTGTGATATATAAAGTTCATCTGTTAATTTATGTTGATTGTTATCCAAGTAATTTATATTTGATCTTTTATTAGAGAGTTTGTCGCTTGTTGAGTGAGTATTTTGTTTTGAAGTAAAAGGACTATAAGTAACGTTGTCTTTATAATCATAACATGTGGTTTTTCCACATCCATTAGTTGTAGATTCATCAGATATTATAAGTTCCGAAGAACTATCCAACAAGTTATCATATAATATGTTTGCGTTCGCTGTTTCCACAAATGTTCTGCTTTCAATTTGTTCGATTTTTCTGGTATCCTTTTCCAAGAATTCTGATTTTTTAAAAATTTGATTAGATGAATCTCCTACTATATATTCGACATCACTGCTTGTGTATATAAATTTTGCAATTATTAAAAATAAATACATGGGATAATTCATTTTCTTACGTATAATATTTTTTTGAAATGACAATGATAAATTAAATTATGTCTACTTTAAAATCTTATAAGAAATTGAATATGAGTTTCTCCTTTATGATTTAAAAAGCTTTATTTTTATCTTTTATTGTATATATCTTATAAATAAGTGCTTAAATTAAAAATTACGTATCGTAGTTTTGCGAATTTAAAATTAAATAAAGAAATTAATTTTAATGTGTTGTATTAAAAATTTTAAATTTAATCTATGATTCAACTTTGTATTTGTTTACAAGTTTTAAAAAAAAAACGTCATGTATCAACTAATTGACTCATGTATATTTTAGAGAATAATTTTTTATCAAATGAAAAAAAATACGATTATAATCGGTAGATACTATAATACTCCCGAAAACCCTTTATAAATTAGTAAATCATCACTTTCTTTATTCATCTCTTGAGCTGAAGTTATTAATGGTTTAAAAAGTAAACTTTTTTTATACAAATTGAAATTTAACACATTTATTTTATTTTTAGTTCAGATTATTATTTAACATAAGATGTAATCTTAGAACCACTAAACATTGTTTCTAGTCAATATAAGTTAGTATACACTAGTATTTTGAAAAAAAAATTATAAAACTATTCAACTTGTTAATTAAATTTGTAAAGCAAGGAATTCACCTACGAGGTGAAACACAATTGCAATTATTAAATGATTAGATACAAATATTTTTTCTGTTGATGTTTAAATTTTTTTATACAAGATCGATATTCTCTACATTTTTATAATATTACAAATTGTGTAATAAATGAAGGCACTCTTGTTAAAGAAAAACAAATTACTTTATGAGTACCTTTGTGTAATCCTAATGAGAACCATAACTTACCTTTAATCCAAAATTTTCAGAATGACGAGAAATCTCAAAAAAAAATCATCATTTGCATACATTATTGCAAAAAGTTAGTGAAATTATTTGTTATCACATGAAAGTTCAAAAGATTAAAGAAATTGGAATAATAAGCATAACAGTTGAATATTAGTGCTTAATATTATAAAAAATACAATAATGTACTATGGTTATTATTTATCAATGTTTCCATGGTTTACAGAGATCATAATATTTCAAGATTTATTTTAATGGTTATAAAATAAGTATTTTGTGCGATATAAATATGATTCAATATCTATAAGTGTAGCCTTGTAGAACGTAGTATTATGTAATACCTAAAAAATGTAGTTGTTAAAAAGTTATGTATTCATCGACACACTAGAATTTCAGTCATTGTTCGGTTTTTATTACTTTTGTTAATTTTTGTGGTTTTATATCACAATATAATGGCACATCATTTTACCTATAAACATTCTGTTTAAAATGTTATTTAAAAACAAATGTTTATAAGATCTTTAAATTTACTTCTACAATTTCGATAAAAGCCAACTTTATGTCTTTTATTAAAGACTTAATAATTTAGAAAGGAAAAAATTGGGATATACTCAAAAAAGGAGCCGTATATCATCATTTGAATAAAAAAAAACAATCATTCTAGAAAAGTAATTATCAATTCCATAAATAATCCTGCTTGATATGGGACTGTAAGTTCTTCAGGTAGACCGAAAAATATCCTTTAGAGAAGAACGAGGGTTTACTCTATAGTAATCAATAAGGGCTATAAGTATGTCAAAACCACGTAATAGTTGATATAAAAGTTTCTAATAGGACGGTTTTGCTACCTTTAGAATCTTTTTCTCTTGTTATCAAATTAAATAAATGACTAAAAATTACTTATAACTAGAGATCGGAAAAATATCGGTACCGGTATTTTTTTTAAAATACCGATTTTTACCCCATGAAAAATTGAAATTTATTCTGCTCTACAAACATTTATACAAAAAACTAATGTTTTTCGATTGTTGGACAGTGTGTAATGTGTAAAATGTGCATAGTTAGTTTCAATTACACACCTATGGAGGTGTATCTCCACCTAGACAACACATGAATACAAAACTTCAAAAGAAAAATGAAAAATCTTTGTTTATTTAAAAACCCTTTCAAATTATATAACAGGCGATTTTGTTCAATCACAGCATCTTTGCATGTTAAAATATTTTCCCAGGTTTTGTTAATTACTACAATTGTTAAACGAAGTTTTTCTTGCTATAAAAATATTTTCATGATAAAAGAAGGAGATTGAAAGTTGAATCGCTTGAAATGCTTATTGGTTTTAGTTTTAATGATTTAAATTAAAAACTTCTTTTATATATGTTATTTAACGCAGTAATTCGAATGTGCAAGGGGTTCAGCGATACATACTCTTAAATTTCTAATATCTTACGACCATTTCACAATCCGATCTTGTTTAACGACGTTTGTGATTTTCATAAATTATACGTTCGATTTTTGGGCTTAAATCATGCTTATAGCAGGTTAAAAAATAAACCCGATATTTTACCGATATTTGGAGACAAAATACCGAAATTTTTCCGATCTATACTTATAACTGTAAAACAAAAAGGCTTATGTTCGTTAAATAGAATATGACAACATGGATTCAAGATTAGAATAAGGCTATTTATCTTCGAAGAGAAATTAAACATTGATGAACTTACTATTACCGTAACCTCCGTAAAGAGGAACTATCATATTCGACTATACAGAGGAAAATTGGTCTCTAATGATTCATGGTGAATTTAGTGGAAATGGAAAATTCTGTTTACAATTGTAGATACATTAAATGGTAAATAATATCATCAATTTTAAATTATTTTTAATATCTTTAGTCGAAAGTCTTGATGGAAAGATTTAGATTTTACAACAGGATAATTATACAATACACAAATTTAATTCACTCTGAAATAAAATTTTAAAATAGTAATTACTTATTCTGATTTTCTTTAAGAAGTTCTGATCAAAAACATAATATGAACCTGTAGGAACTTATGTTAAAAAGGTCATTGAAAGGATAGAAATTTTCAATCAACGGAGAACTTAATATAATGTACTTATTGAATCGATGCTAAATTGATTTAATGAAATTATTTTGAAATGGATTCTATGGAAATTTTTGGTTAGTAAATCGAGTTAATTGTTTAAATAGATTATTCTAATTATTACTTTCCTCTATTGTTTTAAAATACTTTAATACGTTAAATCAAACACTTTGTCTTATGTGCCACGTTTATGTCCCACTAAAAATTATAGAATACTAAAAAGTATATGCTACTTGATAAAGTGATCATTTGATTATTTAAGATAAATATTGTGAAATGTTTTTTTGCAAACTAAATATTATAATAACAAACCAATTTGTTTAAAAGTCTCTTTTTTTCTAAAAGTGATGTGTGTTATATTTATTCGCGTATTGTATAAAAAAAAATCATCTGCACATAAGTCTATGTTTATTAAGTATGTTTTTTACATATTAAAACATTCGATTTTCTATTTAAAATGTAATCTATTCATAAATCATGTAAACGTTAATTCTTATTATAAGAATGTTACTATTTTTTTTTTGGTAGCCTGAGGTAGGAAGAAATCTTGCATGGAGAATTAGGTAGCATGACTGAAGAATGTTCCTACAAACCTTTTTTAACGTTGAACTTGCCAAAACAGTTTACCAATTCTAAGACTTTAGACACATATCAATTTTTATTAAATCAAATAATTAAAATACAATTTAATATTTGTTATCTTGTCAGTATCGAGAGAAATTACATATTTCCATAAATCCACTAATAAAAGATAAAGTAGACTTAAGAATACTCTCTTATATTATTTTTAGTCTTTGTCTTCGATACTCATACTATTTCTAAAATATCACCAAACCCTACTAAATAACTTCTTCGACATGTTCCATGCATCTTTTACACCCTGCACAGCCTTTGCTTTCAAGTTAGATACAATTCCTACTGCCTTTTCTCCATACTCTAATGTAGATTCTGCAGCCTCTCTCGCCCTTTTCCCTCCAATGTATTCAATTAGATACATTACACCATCTTTAATTAACATATTTTTAAATCTTTTATAAGATATTTTTGATAGATTGGCAACTAGTTTTACAATATTATCATGTTCTAAAAATTCTCTAAAGGTAAGAAGTCTTCTTTTGTTTTTGTTTAGAAAGCTTTTTGGTGTTTTCGGAATATTTAAAACACTTATTTCCCTCCTCACAGAATTCAAATATTCTAAGGTCCAAGTAGATGGTATCACTCTCGAATCCTTATTAAATTCCTTCACTTTAAATACGGGACTCTCTTCTTCTTCTTCTTGTATTTCGAAGATGGTTTGGTAGTTGTTATAGCTTGTGCCTTTTTCAGTGTCAGTACTACACGGGGGTATTACTTTATTTTTAGACAAACAAAGCTCTCTGTAAATATAATGGAATAGAACAGTTATCACAAGTGTAACAAACGCCAATTTCAATAAAATAAAATGTTTATAGAATTCATTTTTCATATTTAGGGTTACTAAATTAATTTAAGTATAAAATTACACTGTATTAACCTATGATAAAATATTTAAAATGTCATTTACATTAAAGTTAATATTAAAGTCCAAATATATACAGTTCTTATATTAGTAAACAAATAAACTTTTTTATACAAAAAAATACGAATGTCTTAACTGATAATAGTGAATTAAATTATTAAAAAAAAATTGTTAGTAATTTCAACCAGAAAAAATTATATATCATCATAGTTTTTATTTAAAATATTAATCTATTGAAATTGGTAATTTTGATACATTAAAATCACTAAATATTGTAAACAAATAATTTAACATTAGCAGATAGACATTTAATTTGAGGAAGGTTCAAATATAAATACAATATATGAAGTAATTTGACATAGTTAAAGAAAGTGATCGAAATATTCTTTAAAATAATT
>CAWUHP010000024.1:0-26591 GCA_963922035.1 Amblyjoppa proteus | reverse complement strand
ACCCCCGATCAGTTCGAATTTGGTTTCAGAACTGCCGACAGACTTGTAAAGAATCAGATATTCCAATTTCATTACTGACTAAATTTTGTGAAGAAATCTTAGAGAATGGCAGTGAATAAATATTTTAAAATTTACATTTTATATTTAAGTACAATAATTAAAATTCTTATGTTTTTATTTTAAACAATAAGTTTTTTTACAAATAGATTTCAAACAAACTAAAAACGTTTCTTATAAACAATTTAGAATAAAAGATAATCACTAAAACAATAAAGAAACAAAATAATAACATTAACTACATGAGTATATAATAATGCAGTAAAAGTACACAATTTAAACCCATAACAGTGTAATACAAAATTAATATATCTGCCTATTTTCTATCTTTCATAGGATTTTGCAAATATTCGAAAGTAGATGTAATTTTTGTTTAGTGTTCAATTTTTCTTTTACAATTTTTATAAAACATAAAGATCTTTAAATTTATGCTTAAAAACACTTAGACAATTAAAAACCATTTTTGTATAAATTTAACAATGATAGTTAAGTTAACTCTACTTTTAAATATATTACACTTTAAATAACATCTCAAACTTTTATAAAACAACATAATTATCAGGAATACAGCAATCGTTTCCAATTATACAGATTTAGTACAAAAACATTGTAAGAATGTTTTAATAAAATTATTGTTATTACAAACCAAGTTCGGTTGTAGATTATTGTTGATGCCATTAGTTTACTTCTGTTTAAAGTATAAAACAACTGGTCTCCTTAAAATAGAGAGCCTGATTGAATAAAAATTCATATTAGAAATGTTAGAAAAGAATCTTTACAAAGATGAATCTCTATATACAATTTAAAAACAGAGAAAGTATAAACAATGAGAAATTACAGTCAGTTGCATAATCTTATGACACCCCCATTTTTTTTGAAATACTATCGAGTTTTTTGACTTAAACAAATAAATACTAACAGTTTTTTGTATTTTTCATGTTTTAAATTTGTTTATCACCTTTATTTAGTGTAATACTCACAGCTTAAAGAGATATTTAAAATTTTTTCTTTTTTATAAAAAGGTGTTGCATAATCTTATGACAGTTTTGGATTTGGAGGGAAAATTCCCTCCAAATTATATATAAAGAAAGTTTTTGGTAACCCCTCAATGAGTAAAGCTACTAGATTGAATGAGATAGAGAAATCGAATATCATATTACTGAGAAAGGCTAAAAAATCAATTTCCGAAATCAGTAAAGAAATATCGAGGTCAAGAGGAGTAATAGCTAAATTCCTCAAAAACCCAGATATTTATGGGACAAAGAAATCCACTGGAAGGCCTAAAAAGCTTTCTCTTAGGGCAAGGTCAAGAGTAATTAAACTTGCTAGCGGAAGAAACATAACCGCAAATTCTATAAAGTCGCAACTAGGGCTTAATGTACATAAAACTACATTAATTAGAATTTTTAAAAAGGAAGGCAAGCTTTCTAGGAGGAAAATAAAACGCAAGCCTTCTCTTACCAAAACCCATAAGAAAAATAGAATTATTTTTTCAGGTAAATACGAAGATTTAGGGGAAAATTGGAAGAATGTCGTGTTTTCGGACGAGAAGAAGTTCAATTTAGATGGTCCAGATGGTTACAACTATTATTGGGCTGGATTAAACACAAAAGAAGTTGTTTATTCGCGTAGAGCAATGGGAGGCCCATCAGTTATGATTTGGGGTTGTTTCAGTTATAATGGAAAGTCAAAATTGGCAGTCATTAATGGAACAGTAAATAGTATTAAGTATCAAAACATACTTAATGATTTGTTAGTACCATATATTAATGAACAAAATTCTACAAACATATTTTTTCAACAAGATAATGCAAAGCCGCATGTATCTGCCTCCACTAAAAATTGGTTTGAGGCTAAAAATACAGTCTGTAAAATAAAAAATGCATAGCGAAAATCCCTTGTTCTAGATCGTTTTTTCAAGAGTTAACAATGTAGAAACATTCATTTTTATATTTGAAATACTTTGAGGCTTTTACTTTTTCTCAGTAGTTATTATAATAGCTGCTTACCATAATTTTTTAGAAAATTGTAAAATAAAAAATGCATATTTTTAATTTAATATTTAATATGTCCACCTTTGGCTTCATATTACATCATTGAACGCTTTTTGAAGCTCATTGCCAACTTACGACACAATTTAACTGGTATAGATTACCATATTTCTTTTAATTTTGCTTTCAATTCTGTTTTTAAATTAAATGAGAAATTGGCTAATATCCTCTTGATTAGAGCTTACAAAGTTTCAATCGGGCTCAAATCAGGAGAAAGTGAATGCCAAAGCAACATATCAATATCTTTACTGTTAAAATAAACCTTAGAAATCTTCGAAGTATGCTTTGAGTCATTGTCCTGTTGAAAAATGAATTCCTTCAGGCCCACTTCATCGGAATATGCCGTTAAATTGTTAGATAGAATATCGTCATATACAGAATAATATATGATTCCATCGATATAAACCAACCTTCTTACTCCATTATATGGGTAACATTCCCAGACCATGACTGCCCCTTCTCCGAATTTGACAGTAGGCGTCTAAAGTTTAATCTAAAGGCCAGTATTGGGCTCTCTCCAGACCGAAATTTTTTAATCGGAGTTATACATGTTAAGTTTGCTCTCATCCGAGAATATAATGGTCTTAATTTCTTCGGCAGAGAGACAAATAAAATCTGCTGTTCTCTCCATTCTAGTTAAAATATTTTTTTGGAAAGGAGAGGTATTTTTATTGTCGAATGGGCCTAGATATACGACTCTTTAAATATAGTTTTTACTGAGATATGAGAAAAGCTTTTACCTATGGTTTCTTTGCGCCGAATTGCCACCTTTCCTAAAGATGGTTTTGGGTTTTTTTTATTTATCTTCTTTAAAACGTGATATTCTTCACTTTTATGTTTCCTTGTAGTTCCCTGTCCTTTTTTATTGTCAGTATTTCCTACACGCTTATATTTTGACTGTATTCTAGACACTGTACTCTGAAGAATCTTAAGTTTTTGGGCAATTTGAACCTGAGAAAAATTTGATTCTGACAAACTTATAATTTGACCTTATAAAAATTCAGATACAAATATGTGCAGAAGTATAATTATTACACAATAAAACTATTTTGGAGGTAGATTTTAAGAGCATTTTTTTGTTATTTTAAAAAATATGCATTTTTTATTTTACACTTTACCTATAAAAGACACAAAAGACACAAATGTATACAGCATACACAAAAACACTTCCGTAGATCGATTTATTATCAATAAAATGTTCTATTTATCTTTGTAATTAATGGTCGAACCGTTTAAAAGCACTTCAAAAAAATATGCATTTTTTATTTTACAGACTGTATAAAGACAATGTTCTGGCCCGCATTTTCACCAGACTTAATTCCAATTGAAAATCTATGGGGAGAACTTGCTAGGATGGTTTATGCTGATGGGAAGGTCTACAATACCTTAGATGAACTAAAAACTTCAATAATTAAAAACTGGGAAGAAATAAGCTTAAGGCTATGTAAAAAGCTGGTTGACTCAATGGAAACTAGAATAAAAAGGGTTATAGAAGATGATGGAGGCTCTATTAGTTATGCAATAGTATTTTTTTAAAAAATGTCATAAGATTTTGCAACACCTTATTTTAAAAAAATAAGAAATTTATTGAATTCATCATTGTTCAAAGGTTAATATTAAAAAACAGTTATATATTTAAGTTTACATAACAAAATAGATACAATATATGATGGTCTGGACTTTTTAAGCTCTTTAGAAACATTAGTTTCCTAAAAAATAGGGGGTGTCATAAGATTATGCAACGGACTGTAGAAGAATATTTAGAGAATTTCTATTTACAACAGAAGGACTATAAAAATACATTGGTGGAGTAAAGAAACTTTTAATCGAAACTCTTCTAACTGCAAAAAAATAGTTGATTTGCTTATTGAAAAGGTTTTTAGGCCGGGATAAAGTTGGATAAGGGACTTAACTTTTTTAAGGACCCAGTGAAGTCTCTGTGAGTATTTTAGATTTAATAATACATAAAATAACATCACAAGGTGCTGAGTTTGCTAAATGTAGGTCATTGTTTGTAATAAACAATAATTCTGCTAATGGAAATTCAATTATTGTAAATTGTAACGTCATTACACCACGCAAAAATATTTCAGAATAACGGAATTGTTCTAATAGTTGAACCAGAATTATTACCTATCTTCACTTATTCATTAGAATGAGTTTTGTTACAGAAGGAAAATAATCGAATGGTAAATCATGTACAACAGAAGTAGTCCATCCAACAATGGAGGATTTAATTTCAACAGTGCGGTATGGTATTCCAGGATATTATTTTAAGTGGAGGACAATCAAAAGAAGATTCTATTAGCAATAAAAAGTTTATAAATATCTCTAAATCTTGTAGAACTTGAACATTATGTTCTAGTTACGGTAGAGGATTAACTTAAGAATCTATGAAGTTCTGGGCTGGTAAGGGTGAAAACATAGATAAGGCAAATGATGCATTATTAAAAGTCGCACCCAAATGCCATCTGTCTTGAAAGGAGAATATAAAACCCAATAAATCTCTTGTGTTGTATTTTAGGTTTATTTAAAAACATTATAACAATATATGTTATTTATTTAAATTAAACCCAATTATGTTAAACACTTATACTATATGTTATAAATTCCTGCACAATCACATAAATTTATTCAAATTGCTTCTTAGTACAATCTCAAACTTTTCTCTCACTAGACCTTCTTATTATTGAAGTTTTTCTGTCTAACATTTAAGGTATCCCAACCCTCCATCTCAAACACAATCCCCACTGTCAAAAATTTGAATTACTTCGTCAGAAAACAAACAAGGCGTAATAGTTGTTGCTTTTATCTAGAATATGGGCTATTAAAATTTTATATTTATACTAGCTGCGCTAGTTAACGTTCTTAGAACGTTAAATACATGTAGTTTCTGCAACTTATCGTCTTTTTATCCTCCTACATAACCCGTTTGAAATTTTTCAGAAAATATCAAAATCAAATATCAATTTTTTTTATTTATTTTCTACCCCTTGTTTTCAAAAAAACCCGTGCTAAAAAAATGTTTCTAAACCATTCCTAATCCTATAACTTATAGACATTATGGTACTGTATACTACTCATTTTCGGATTTTAAATAGACTTATGATGTTATTAAGACTTAAAACCTATTTTTATTTCTAACTTTCAAGGGCTAAAAATTATAATTTATTTTAAATTCGTTAACTTTTTATAAGAGGTTAGATATACATGCATGCTCAGATAGGAATTTATAAAAGTTTAGGAGGTAATCATAAATAAACATTATTCACAATGAGAGTAAACTTACTTGTGTAAGGATTATAACCTTAAAGTGTTTGCTTTTAAAAATAAGCATTTATTAAAAGCTTAAAAGGGAAGTTTTAATGTTTAAAGAAAAATATAATCCGGAGCTTGAAATTTTCTTAACGATAAAATGTTTATGGCAAGAATGGCTTATTTATCTGACGTTTTCTCATTTCTAAATAATTTAAACTTGTCATTACAAGTTCGTGATGCAAATATTTTAAAAACTCATGATAAAATTCAAGGATTTAAGAACAAAATTAGTTTTTGGAAATAAGGTATAGGCGGCATTTTTATATGTTTCCAATACTGGGAGAATATTTGGAGTCGTTAGCCGATTGTGATTCGAGCAAAATAATCTTTGAAATAGAAACCCACCTTTTGTAGATGTCTGCATACCTTGATAAATACTTTCCTGCTGAAAAGATTGAGGAAAGCGACTGGATACGTATTCCATTTGTTACATCTCAAAATAAATTTAAATAACGGAAAATGAAGAACTATTAGAGTTATCTTGTGATAGTAAGAGGGCTTAATTTCTCGCCAGACACTTGAATGTATAAATTTATCAAAAGGGGCCGCCAAAAAAAAATTCCTCATTTTTTGGGGCCGCGATCAAAAAAGTTTGAGAACCACTACTCTAACCTCTTGTTCTCATATAAATTTCTCACAAAACATCCTCTGAGCTATTTACCATAAGAACCATCTGGTCCGTTGTCCAACATGACTAATCCTGTTGCAACTTTATTGCTTCTAAAGGAAAACATTTAACCCCGGCATGGTAACTCTTATCGAAAATAACTACTAAGTCCTGTAGTTTTCCTTTAAAATCGGTTTTCTTACTTTTTAATATGCTATCTCTTAATGGCCTAATAATCCTTTCCACACTACCATTGCTTTTATGTGACTCTACACTAACCTTTCTATATCTAATTTCTAACGCTCTATAAATCTGAGACACCTGTGCATTGCAGAATTCTTTCCCGCCGTCTCTAATAAACTCTTCTGGCTTTTCTCTTTTTCCGCGAATCTCTTTAATAGATCCAACTATTTCAGAAGCTTACTTGCGTTCAATAATCTTTGCCCAAACCCATCGAGTAAAATAGCCAATAACCACTGCTACATAACATCCTTCTTCTCTGAACTCTATTAGATCCATTCCCACTTTCTCTAGATATCTTTTCTTTGTGATAAAGTCACACCCTCCGCTTGTTTTTCGGTTAAATATTTGGCATGTTTCACAATCCTTCAGTGTTTCTTCAATCAGTTGCTTGATCCCTGGCCAGTAAAACTCCTTTCTAAGTTCGTAATATACATCTGTTTTACCTCGATGTCCCAACTTTTCGTGGCATGCCTTTATAGTCGGTATTCTTCTTATCTCTTTTAGGATTTCCCTGTCTTCTCCATTATCGAACGTCCAAATCGCCTTTCCGTTCACCGCCTTAACATGCTTTGCTCTCTTTCTTTCAATCTGCTTTTTTTTCTTGCTTCAATCATTTCTTTCTTATTATTGTCCACTTAAGTCATATACAACCTGATAAAAGTATCTGCAACTGTCATTTCCTCCGGCTTATTATATTCAATTTCAAAGTCAAACTCCTGTAGTTTTTCTATCCAACTTTTAAACCTTGTATTGTTGATTCCGCTTTTTTTAATTTTTGCTAGAGGTTCGTGATCTGTTTAATCTTAAACATTCTTCCTCTCAACTCGTATTCGATCTTCTTCATACCCCTGAATATTGCATACATCTACTTCTCTGATATTCCACATCTTACCTCTGTTGGGGTAAACTTCATTGAAGCCCACTGTACTGAGACCCATTCACCTTTGTCGTTCTCCTGCATAAGTACCGCACCCATGCCTGTATTACTAGCATCTGTTCTCAATAATATTTTCCTGTCATAATTAGCTACTTGTAGATTTCCCATGTTTCTAATAGAATCCTTCATCGTGTAAAACTCTTTTTTCACTTCCTCTGACTAAACCCAAATTCCTCCTTTACCTTTTAAACTATTTGTTAATGCTATTGTCTTACCTTATAATCCTTAAAAATTTCTCAACCATCCTGTCAAACCTAGAAATCTCTTTGTCTCGGAAACATTACATGGTATGGGCCACTCTAATGCTTCGTTTTTCTCCATTTCTGATGGCTTGATATCCTTCCCATTAAGTTTCATTTTTAATAACTTGACTTCTGCCAGACAAAATTGTATTTTACTGGTATTCATCCTCATATTATTCTCGTTCAATTTTCTAATACTCCCTAAGTAATTTATAATGTTCTGATCTACTTCTCCCATATATTACTATATCGTCCATGTAAATTTCTACACCTTTACCTCGAATCTCTCTAAGAATTCTGTGCTATATACGCTGTAATATTTGCGTGCTATTTTTGTATTCCATAACTATACTGTTCCACTCAAATACTTTCCCGTTAAATTCAAAAGCCGTCTTATGTTTGTCTTTCTCTTCAATCTCAATACTATAAAATCCATCCTTCAGATCAAGTACAGTAAGGTAACTAGCCCATTTCGTTGCCCTTAGCACGTCCCTAACATTTGCTAATCTATAACCATCCTTCTCAACGATTTCGTTCAATGCCATTAAGTTACTGACCAATCTTATAGTCCCATTTGGTTTTACAAACGTTCTTATTGGATTTCTCCACTCTGAGTTTGACACTCTTATAACTTACCTCTCCAATCAATACTCTAGGTGCTTTTCTGTGTCTTTAATGAGTGCTTGGTGGACCATCTGTCTTTTCTTCTTAACCACTTTACCTTTAATTGTTGGGATTTTACACTTTTCTAGCTGGCAGTACTCTATTATTCCTGTTTCTTTGAACATACTTGGGAAATCTCTTTCTAATTCGTCTAATCCAATCATCTTTTTTCTTACTCTCTAGTACACCGGTCTCTTCATATCTTATTTTTGTCTTTCTTGGGCCTTTATCGACTTTGACTCTCTTACTTTGCTTTTCCGTTTCTTCTTCCAACATACGACTCACTTTTTACCCTCAAATAGCTCAAATCATCTTCACTATTACAACCCTCTCCCTCCTTAGCTCTTCTCTCGTAACATTCTTTAGCTCTGTGGCCTTGTTTTTCACAATAATAGCATCTCATAGACGAACGAATCACATTAAATTAATTGTTGTCAAAGGCCATCTTGATAGTCTCCGATACTGCATTCATGAACTCCTGCTTTCCCTTTAATTTTCTTCCTACTTCCTCTTCTTCTCTCTTCTAGCTTTGTTCTTATCCCTTCGAGACCCTCTTCTCCACTAATGTTCTCACAATAAAAATTTTCAAGCCCATGAGTGACCACAAGAACAACTCCTTCTTAAACTCCGCCTTAGGAACCCCACTAAATCATTCTAATTCGTATATCATCTCCTAAATTCTTCCAATAAAATTCCAGCCTCTCTCTGTAGACTTTTCTTTTTGGGTTGCCCTCATATAGGTGTTTAACATAATTGGTATTTAATTTTATGTAGGGTTTGAACCCCCAAGTAATTAAATGGTTAACATGGCGAACACAAGGATGAATAGGGAAACAAGTGAGGCCCGTAGGCAGGAGGCTAGAAAGATGTTAAAAGAGGCAGTAAGGATAGATTGGCGGCTTAAAATTATGTTGGAGGTCGAAGAGATTGAGTTGAGACAAGTGTTAGAATATGCTTCTTCAGACTTACAGGATTTTATTTTTGAAAATTTTTATGGTGGTTCAAAGAAGGGGAAAGAAATTCTAATTGAGCTAGAGGAAAAGACTAAGAAAGAAGAAATAGTAGAGAAACACAAAGCAGAGAGAGTAGAGATGTTGGAACAGGTATACAATGAGGTACTTGTAAAATTTAAAGAGAAGCAGGAGGAAGAGAGATATAGATTATTTAGAGTAAGGAGAGAGATTAGGCAACGAACAATATGCTTCATGTGTGGGAATGTCGGGCATTATGCAAGGGAATGCAAAGGAAAAAAGATGGAGAGATCTAACGACAAGAAAGAGGTGATAGAACAAAAAGAAAATAAAGTAGTAAAGGATAAACCAAAACAGTTGGTGCCGAAACAAAAAGAAATTGTAAAAAGATTTAGAGCAGTTAACAAGTTAGAAGACCTAAAGTTAAAATATCCTGAGGTACTAACGGAAGCAAATGATAAGATTAGATATCTGACATGAGAAAAATGCACCATACATACAAACAAGGTGAAAAGGTAGTAAAAAAAAAGGTCAGGTTGTACCCCATTATTTAAGAGAAAGATTTGAGACTTATTTGGATCAGTTGGAAGGTAGAGGAATCATTAGAAGGTCTAGGAGTGAATGGAGAAGTCATATAAGGGCGTTGGAAAAACCAAATGGGGATGTCAGGTTAGTAAGTAACTTAATGGCGTTGAATGAATTAGTAGAGAAAGATCCATATGATTTACCATTAATAAAGGATATAATTAGAGCTACACAAGGATCAAAAGTATTCTCTGTCATTGATTTAAAAGAAGGCTTCTACCATATAGAGATTGAAGAACATCATAAACACAAGACCGCTTTCGAAGTAAATGGTAGGGCACACGAATGGAATAGTATGGTGATTGGCTTTAAAAACTCACCTCACATCATGCAAAGAGCTATGAATAATATTTTAGATAAGCTTAGAGGTAAAGGAGTAGAAGTATATATGGACGATATAGTTATCCATGCAACAGATCCAAATGACCATGATGTGTTACTAGAGAAGGTTATAAGGAGATTAAAGGAGTGTGGGCTAAAATTAACCCTGGAAAGATTCCATATAAGTTAGAGGAAATTAAGTTATTAGGTGTAAGTATTGTCGCATGCCAAAAAGACCCCCATGCCATACTGCCCCCCCCCCCTTTCAAACGTGGGGTATGCCTTTTTAACGTAAACAGGAAAATAAGCAAATAAAACTGTTTAAATGCATGTTTTGCATATCGTTTTTGCCTTGATTTGGAAGCATAAAGCTCTTTTAGAAAGTTTTTTCCCCTGGTCGTAATAAGAAGTTTTACCCGTTTTAACTATAAAAAACTACTGCATTCCTCTACAATTTAATCATTTTTATTTGTAATATCTTTTATGTAAAAGAATATCATACTTGGTCCTTAAAATTCATTTCAAAAATTTTTAGTTCACTGTAAAAATTTCTTTTACCTGTACACCATGGCTAGAACTGTAGAGATACAAACTTCAGAAGAAAAAACAGACATACTTACCTATTTACGGGACGGAACTTATCCCACACATATGTTAACTACACAAAAAAGGACACTAAGAAAAAAAGCGGGTCTCTTTAAAATTGTCAACGATCTCCTTTGTTTTAAGAACAATGACGGTTCATATAAGAGGGCTGTATTCGGACTTGAGCGGGATGTAATACAGATGATTTTGACAGAGGAGCATTTGCCCGCTCATCCAGGGATTAATAAAATGGTGGTTATCGTCCATAAAAAATATTATGGCATACCATCACTTCTAGTAAGGAAATACCTGCAGTCTTGTGAAACATGTTTACGGTACAATTCACTCAATACAATCCAAGACATCCAATTGAATGAAATCAATTGTAAATTCGACAGATATATGATGGATTGTGTTGATCTCCGTCGATATGCAGAATATAATGACGGATATTCTTGGCTGTTTAACGTCATGGATACTTACACTAAGTATCTGTGGTCTTTTAAAATGACTAATAAGAGCGCTCAGTCTGTAAAAGAGTGCCTGGAGTTTTTATATTAACTTCGGAGTTCCTGTGTCTATACAGGCGGATAACGGAAAGGAATTTTCAAACCGTCTTTTAAACGAAATTCATAGGAATCTTAATATTAGAATGATTCACGGGAGACCAAGAAATCCACGTGCGCAAGGGCAAATCGAGAGGGTCAATCAAACGATTAAAAAATGGCTTAGCAAAACATTATCTCAAACAAATGAAAAGCGATGGGATGGTGTTCTACCTACAGGGGTTTACAAGTATAATCTCACCAAGCATAGGGCAACAAATCAATCTCCGTTCTTGCTTTTTCATGGGCAAAAAGGTTTTAATACACCAGCTCCAGATTGTGAAGTGACAGAAATTTGCGAAGAATCTAGCAATAGTGACTATGAATCGTGGGTCTTAGAAGAAAATGTTGAGAGTTTTAACCAGGAGCTCAATGAACAAGTAATGGTTCATTTCTCTTCCTACAGAGAAAATACAATAGCAAATGCTAATCCAAATACAGTAGAAAGAAGATTAGAAGTCGGTGACAGAGTACTGTTAAGATTGGACTACGATAACAACCCAAACACCAGAAGATACAGTTTGTATAACAAAAACTGCATATTGATTTTATAGGTCTTTTAAAAGTCGAAAATCTCTAAAAAATCATTTGTTTTGTTTAAATTTTCTTTACAAATATATTTCAAGCATTGAATTGGGGCATTAACCTCCCTTAATTAATTTTTTCTCAAATAATAAAAAAAACTGTATGAAAAAAACTGCATAATTTAATTTCAGTATCTAGTATGGCCTCCCTTGGCCCGTAATACTTCAAAAGAACGTTGTTTAAAGCTTAAAGCTAATCCTTGACATGTCTCTGGTTTAATAGAATTCCAAACTTGCAATATTAACTCTTTTAGTTCTGTTATACTTTTTGGTTGATAACAGGACAATTTTTGTTTAACTATGGCCCATAATGTTTCAATAGGATTTAAATCCGGGGATTGAGCAGGCCAAGGAACTAGCTGTATATTGTTATCGGCAAAATATCTCTTTGCAAGCTTAGAGGTATGCTTCGGATCGTTGTCCTGTTGAAATACAAAATCAACTAAACCCATTTCAGATGCCGAACTTTCAAGATTATTCGCAAGAATATTAACGTATTTAATGGAATCCATCGTTCCATCAATAAACACCAACTTTCCCACACCATAGTATGAGAAACATGCCCACACCATTACAGAACCACCTCCATATTTTACGGTAGGTGTAAGATTTTTTTTCAGAAGACCATCTTTCGGTTTCTCCAAACAGAAACAGCTCCATCAGAGTAGAACAAATTAAACTTACATTCATCTGAGAATATAATCTCTTTTAACTTATCATCTGAATAAGTAACAAATTTTTCTGTTTCCTCAATTCTACGCAAAATATTTTTTTTGATAAGAAAGGTTTTTTCTTAGGAGTAAACGCAAACACACCCATATTGTTAAGTTGGTTTTTTATTGTTGCGTGACATACTTTATTCCCCGTCTTATTATAAAGCTCAGATGCCATTTTTCTCAAAGAGGTTTTTGGATTTTTTTTATTTATATCCATTAAAACTTTTAAATCATTCTTATCTAAAGAATTTTTTCTACCATTCCCTCTTAAATGGCTCGTATCTCCATATTTTTCTTGTTTTCTTAGAATACGGGAGACCGTGCTCTGGTTAATACCCAATTTTTTTTGCAATCTGAACCTGAGTATATTTTTCAGAGAAAAGCACAAAAATAGCAGTTTTAGTTTGAACTGACAAATGCATTAAAGGGCTCAAAAAAAATAAAATATTGATTTTGTTTTTGGAGGGAAAATTTTTGAGGAAATATTTACATAAAAAAAATATGCAGTTTTTTTATACAAACGTTTTTAATTTAAGATATAATTGTAGTAATGTCGGTTTTTTAAAAAGAAAAACTTATATGATACAGTATATTTTATGTCATTAAACGTATGTAAACCCTTACAGTATCCTATCATGCATATTTATACCACAAAATCAAATATGCAGTTTTTTTTATACAGACTGTATATACCAAAGAAATGCTAGGATACCTGTTAACCAGGAGAAAAATATTGAAGGGGAAATAGAGAAGGACTTGATATTAGGAATCATTAGACCAAGAAGAAGCCCCTGGTCTAGTCAAATTGTTATGGTTCCCAAAACTGACGGTTCATGGAGAAATTGTGTAGACTTCAGAAGCCTAAACACAATTACGGTGAACATAGGTACACACCACCCAGAGACGATGAGATATATGATGAATTGGCCGGCTCATGGATCTTCTCAATTTTAGACGCCACTTCCGGCCACTATCAAGTGGTAATGAAAGAAGAAGACAAAGAAAAAACTGCATTCTCGTTTAAAGCAAGACTTTACGAGTACAACAGAATCCCCTTCAGATTATGCAACGCACCAGCAGCATTTCATAGGACAATGGATGCTATTCTCAGAGGCGAAGCAAGGAAGTTTGTAATTCTTTATCTAGACGACATAATTGCATATTCGAAGGACATAAAGAGTCATGACTTACATCAAAAAATAGTATCAGGGAAATTGGAAGATACTGGTCTATCACTTAAGAAAATGTTATAAGATAGTCTTTTATCTATCACACTTAAGTTTTTAAATAAAATATCATTCTTTATAATAAGTAACAAGGTTGAGAATAGTGAAAAGTAATTATTATCAATGCAAAAAAATCTTAATCAAAAGACAACGAGTAAAGACTTTAAAAACGATTTGAATAAAGAGAAACAGCTATGTTTTAATAAACTGGAGTAGACAGCAAAGGTGGATTATGTATTAAAGTTTGTCGATGAGAGGATTTTAGAATACCAAGAGGCCCTAGAGAAAAATAAGAAAACTAGAGGCTTAAAATATCTTGAATGGAAAGGTAGGATGAATAAAAAAAATTTTGACACTTCTATGACAATTAAAAAATTCTTTATGTTTTCAAAGAAAGGAAGCCCCTTGTTTCTAATATTTTAAGCGTATGGCTAAAGAAGGAAAAAATGCTCCATGATGAAGAATTGATTTCAAAGATCCTTTACTTGGATTAAAAAGGATATAAATAACGGAACTTCTAGCTTTGGAGTTTGAGGAAATATCAGACGAGTTTCTAGAAAAGATTGAAAATGTGGAGTAATAAAAAAGGAGCCTTGGAAAAGAAAATTTTTGTCCAAGGAAAAGGATTAAAAAATTCAGACAATAGGAATAGGACCAAAGATATTACCAATGTTGAAAATATAAACGGGGGTTTTAAACAAAATTTAATATATGTAAATGGGTGTAACATACATTAATTGTAGATTTGGGCAAAGATTATAGTTTTTTTTTAGCATATACAGTGTGTGACAAAAAAAAAAAACGCATATCCAATAGAAGCGCTTTTTCCTCACTTAAACCATCGAATTTTTTCTTCGATAATATATTTAAATATTTTTACCTTGAAAACAGACTTTCTTTGCTATTGGTTTAGTATATACATACAACTAAATGATTTCATTAATTTTTTTTTGACAAAAAAACGCATACAAAAAGATTTAATACTTAGTTTGATTACCTTTCGCATAATGACAATCAAAAGCTCTTTTTTAAAGCTCAGGGCCAGTTTTCGAACCAATTCTATTTGAATAGCATACCATTCTCTTAAAATTATTTCTTTCAACTCCTCTTTAGTTTTAGGCTGTAACGTTGCAATTTTCTCCTTAATTATCGCCCAAAGAGTCTCTATTGGATTAAGGTCGGGTGACTAAGGGGGCCATGAAAGCAATTCAATGTTTTTAGATTCAAAGTAGTTTTTGCAAGCCTTGAGGACTGCTTGGGATCATTGTCTTGTTGAAATGTAACGACGCAAACCCATTAACTCTGCGGAAACTTGTAAATTTTTTGCTAATAATATTCACATAATGGGCAGAATCCATACCGCCATCTATAAATACAAGCTTTCCTATCACATAATAGGAAAAGCTTCCCCATACCATAATTGGCCCGCCTGCAAACTTGACTGTTTTTGTCAAGTTTTTAGGATTAAGGGATTCACGAGGCTTTCTCCAGACAGAAACCCTTCCATCGGAGTAAAAAAAAGGTTAAATTTACTTTCGTCAGAGAATTTTATGTGTTTAATAGCCTCGTCTGACATAGCAATAAATTCTGCTGCTTTATCTTTTCTTGCTAAAATGTTATTTTTGGATAGTAATGGCTTCTTTGTAGGAGTTCTTGCAGATATATTATTTTCATTAAGCACCATTTAATAGTATTGTATGAAACATATTTTTTTATTTTCTCAGAGAACTCAGAAGAAAGCTTTCCCAATGAATTTTTGGGTTTGATTTAATTAACTTAAGGAGTGTACATGTTTCGGGATAAGTAAGTTTTTTTTGGCTTTCATTTTCCTTAGCGCGCGAAAAAGAACCTGTTTCAAGCTGTTTTTTATGGTCCTAGATATTGTACTTTGACAAACCTTCAACTCTCCAGCAATTTGCTTTTGGGTGAAATTCTTTTCGTAGAGACAGAAAATTTTACTACGTAACTCAGGCGTTAACTGCATTAAGGGATAAGAAAATTTCAAATCAATATTTTTTTGAGGGAAAAGTGGCGCTTTTTTAGAAACATATTTAAATATGCGTTTTTTTATCACAAAATATTTTAATAAAAGCAAGAGGTCATGCAAATAGCAAGCTAAAAACCAATTATTTTACCTCAGCAAATGTGGAACAAGAAAATATACTTATAAATTAGTTATTCTCTCCAATTTCCCTTATAACATGCGCTTTTAAGAATATGCGTTTTTTTTTGTCACACACTGTAAGTAGTTAAATATTTGCTCATAATTCCGAAGAAATTAAGAAGTTTGTGGAACTTTATTTTGATTTGAAAGGTAGAAGATATTTCCGTAAGTTCTACATCTTGTTAAAAAGAGAAGATTCGGTGGTGATTCTAGGAAGAGATTGGCTAAAGAGAGAGATGAATATTATAAAACAAGTAAAACATCATCTTTTGTATATAGGCTTTACAAAAATTGATTTAAAGAAGGATTCTTTCAAGTAAATTTAAGGGGCTAAGATATACAGAAAACAGCTTTTAAAATTAAAAACAGAACATACGAATGGAATAGAATGTATATGATATACAAGAACAGTCCAGCTACATTCAAAATGATTTTGGATAAAATACACGACAAGATGATAGGAAAATATGTTGGCTATATGTAGACGACATATTGGTGTTCGGAGAGACAAAGTTAAGTCACGATAAAGCGATGATAACTGTTCGTGACATGTTAAGTAGTGCGGGTTTCCAATCGAATAAGGAGAAGGTTGAAATAAGAAAGAAAATTATTTTTTAGGGCATAGAATCGAATACAAGAAAATATTATTGAAAATAAATACAAAATAAGATTTGAAAGAATATAAGACTCAAGAAAATATTGAAGATATTTGAAAATCTTTCAGAATAGTGAATTTTTATAGAAAATTTATTTAACACTGTGCAACTAGAAGAAACCCCCACTTAGTCGATTATTCTAAAAAACAAAATTTTTGTGCGGAAAGAATAAAAGACATCTTTTGACATTTAATAGAGGTTTTTGAGTTCAGAGCGTCTTACTGTGGTAAAACCACATTAATTTCACCTGTCAAACACATCAATCAATTTTCTAGAAATTTCTAGAAAATTGAAAATATAAATTGATGTGAAAAATGAAGGGTATGAAAAATTATAATAAAGGTTTTATTTATAGTAAAGGTTCCGTGGCATCATCCACGTTAAATATTAAGAGTATCTTAGAAAGATACTCTCTCACGGGCAACGTCCCTGAGGTTTGCGTCAACTTAAATTCAAGGACGGAACAAGATGAAGAAAAAGCTAGCGCACAGAAAATGGTAAAAAGGGAAGAGGAAGAGTTTGAAAAGGAAGTCAAAGGTACCTATGTAAAGGTTAAAGTGAGGATACAAGTGATTAGAGATATTAAAAGAGACTGTACTCTTGAATGGTTGGGAAAAATTTGAAAATTTGAGTTCTGCAAATGAATGGACTGACAACCAAATGGGGATCATATGCTACAGTTTGATTCACGATCCGATAAAGGAAAACTTTAAAGAGGATAGTTATAAAGAAATTAGAGACAACATTATCAAAATTATATATCCGATCTCAGACAAGCGGGTTATTAACTCTAAAATTAAAATCATCAAACAAGAAAACTATGTTCATATACAGGATTATTACAATGTTTTAAAAACCTTAGTCGAAGAATACGCTGTATTGAACGGAAGCTCTAAGAACAGCACAGAAGAGAGGCTGGAAGAAAGTTTTATTGAGAATTTAGGAGAATACACTATTCTAGAACTAAAGAAGGCAAGATTATATAACTCGTCCATAAGGAGCATAATGGAATTTCTTGAAGATATAGAAAAAGAGATATTGATGCAAATGGGAATAAAAAAACTCAATCTCAAGCAAGACAGCCCTAAAACATATTATAAATATAAAAACAAGTATAAGTATGATAAATGGTGTAAGATACACAAATCTCCGTCTCACCAAACTAAGGATTGTGTTATGTACAGTGCGATGCATAATCATAGGACACCCCATTTTTTTATAATTAATACACCATAGTGTTCTAGTAATAAGAGATACATTTATATTTTAATATATCGCTTGATTTCGACGTTTATTACTCATGTTTAGCCATTGTTAACATATAATATGTGCGTGTCTTTGTAAAAACAATATTATGTTATATATTTAGATAAAATTAAACCCCAATTATGTTAAACACTTATATGGGGGCGACACCAAAAGAAAAGTCTACAGAGGAAGGCTGCAGTCAAGAGACTGGAAGATTATTGGATGAGTTTAGGAGATTGATGTATGAATTAGAGTGGTTTAGTGGGATTCCTAGGACGGAATTTAAGAAGGAGCTGTTTTTGAGGTCGAGCATGAGCTTGAAAAATTTTATTGTGCAAAACATTGGCGGAGAAGAGTACCTCGACGTGATAAGAACAAAGTTAGAAGAGAGGAGGAGAGAAGAACAGGAAGTAGGAAGAAGACTAAAGGAGAAGCAGGAGTTTATGAATGCTGTATCAGAGACTATCAAGATGGCCATAGGCAACGCTAAACCTAATGCGGTTCGTTCTTCTATGAGATGCTTTTATTGTGACAAACAGGGACACAGAGCTAAAGAATGTTACAAAAGAAGAGCTAAGGAGGGAGAAGGTTCTAATGATAATAAAGACAATTTAAGTTGTTTGCGTGTAAAAAGCCAGTCTTATATGTTGGAAGAAGAAACGGAAAAGCAAAGTAAGAGATTTAAAGTAGATAAAGGCCCAAGAAAGACAAAAATAAGATATGAAGAGACAGAATTATTCGAGAGTAAGAAAAAGATGATTGGATTAGACGAATTAGAAAGAGATTTTCCAAGGGTGTTTCAAGAAACAGGAATAATAGAGTACTGTCAACTAGAAAAGTGTAAAATCCCAACAATTGAGGGTCAAGTGGTTAAGAAGAAAGGACAGATGGTCCACCAAGCGCTCATTAAAGATACAGAGAGGCATTTAGAGAATTTATTGGAGCGAAAAGTTATAAGAGAGTCAAACTCAGAGTGGAGGAATCCAATAAGGTCGATTGTAAAACCAAATGGGACTATAAGATTGGTCATTAACTTGATGGCATTGAATGAAATTGTGGAAAAGGATGAATATAAACTAGCAAATATTAGAGACGTGGTAGGGGCAACGCAAGGTGCTAGCTGCTTTACAGTACTTGATCTGAAGGATGGATTTTATAGTATTGAGATTGAAGAGAAAGACAAACATAAGACGGCTTTTGAATTTAACGGGAAAGTATATGAATGGAACAGTATGGTTATGGGATACAAAAATAGCCCACAAATACTACAGCGTATAATGGACAGGATTTTCAGAGAGATGCGAGGTAAAGGTGTTGAAATATACATGGACGATATAGTAATATATGGGAAAAATAGACCAGAACATGATAAATTACTTAGAGAGGTACTTAGAAGATTGAATGAAAATAATATGAGAATAAATAAAAGTAAAATACAATTTTGTCAGGGAGAAGTAAAGCTATTAGGAGTGACAGTTAATGGGAAGGACATCAAGCCATCAGAAATGAAGAAAAACGAAGCACTAGAGTTTCCGGTACCAAGTAATGTCTCCGAGACAAGGAGATTTCTGGGGTTGACTGGATGGTTGAGAAATTTTATAAAGGATTATGCTGGTAAAACGATAGCATTAACAAATAGTTTAAAAGGTAAAGGAGGAAATTGGGTTTGGTCTGAGGAAATGAAAAAGGAGTTTGACACGATGAAGGATTCTATTAGAAACATGGGAAATCTACAAGTAGCTAATTATGACAGGAATTTTTTATTGAGAACAGATGCTAGTAATACAGGCATGGGCGCAGTACTTATGCAGGAGAACGACAAAGGTGAATGGGTCCCAGTACAGTGGGCTTCAAAGAAGTTTACCCCAACAGAAGTAAGATATGGAATATCAGAAAAGGAGATGTATGCAGTGTTCTGGGGTGTCAAGAAGTTTGAATATGAGTTGAGAGGAAGAAAGTTCAAGATTGAGACAGATCACAAACCCCTAGCGGAAATTAGAAAAAAGGCGGATTTCAACAATGCAAGGATTAATAGAATGATAGAAAAACTACAGGAGTTTGACTTCGAAATTGAATATAAGAAGCCAGAGGAAATGATAGTTGCAGATACTTTAAGCAGGTTGTATATGACGGAAGCGGACAATAATAAGAAACAAATGATTGAAGCAAGAAAAGAAAAGCAGACTGAAGGGAAGAGAGCAAAGCATGTCAAGTTAGTGGACGGAAAGGAAATTTGGACATTCGACAATGGAGAAGAAAGGGAAATTCTAAAAGAGATAAGAAGAATACCAACGATAAAGGCATGCCACGGAAAGTTGGGACATCGAGGTAAAACAAGTGTTTATTACGAACTTAGAAAGGAGTTTTACTGGCCAGGTATCAAGCAACAGATTGAGGAAACACTGAAGGATTGTGAAATATGCCAAAAATTTAATAGGAAAACAAGCGGAGGATGTGACTTCATCACAACAACTAGATATCTAGAGAAAGTGGGAATGGATCTAATAGAGTTCAGAGAAGAAGGGTGTTATGTAGCAGTGGCTATTGACTATTTTACTCGAAGGGTTTGGGCGAAGACTATTGAACGTAAGGAATCAGCAAAAATAGTTGAATTTATTAAAGAGATTTGCGGAGATGGAGAAAAACCAGAAGAGATTATTACAGACAACGGGAAAGAATTCTGCAATTCACAGGTGTCTCAGATTTGTAGAGCGTTAGAAATTAGACATAGAAAGGTTAGTGTAGAGTCACATACAAGCAATGGTAGGGTGGAAAGGATTATTAGGACATTAAGGGATAGCATATTAAAAAGTAAAAAGAATGATTTTAAAGGAAAAATACATGAAGCAGTAAATATCTACAATAAGAGTTACCATGCTGGGGTTAAATGTTCTCCTTTAGAAGCGATAAAAGATGCGACAGGATTAGTTATGATGGAAAATGGACCAGATGGTTCTTATGCTAAACATTTCAGAGGATGGTATAGGGAGAAATTTGTAAGGGGACAAGAGGTTAGAGTAGCTAAACGAGAAAACCTTAAAGAAAATATAAAAGGTTGCAAGGGCAGGTTCTTGGATTTAGGAAAGGTTTTGGAAGTGTGTCCGGGAGATTCATATATTGTCAGACTTGAGAGTGGTAGGATCCTGAAAAAACGCCATTATGATTTAAAGGGAATGAGAAAAGGTGTGTGAGACTACCCGTCTGGCCGGGGGATGTTATATATTTAGATAAAATTAAACCCCAATTATGTTAAACACTTATATATTATTTAATTTACTTAGTGATGCAAAATCATAGGACTCTTATACATAAAAACAATTTAATAGTTAATTGAGCCGCCATTATTGTCTATAACAAGCTGAATTCTCTTTTCCATGCTGTCAACTAAGGTTTTTAGTAAGAAGAGCTTATTTTTTCCCAACTTTCGACAATTGATTTTTTTTAGATCAATTTTGTTATTATATGTCCTTCCATTAGAATATACTAGACGTGTAAGGTCTCCCCACAGGTTTTCAATAGGATTAAGATCTGGAGAGTATGCGGGCCACATCATTGTCTCGATATTGTTGTCTTTAAGCCAGTTTTTTGTGGATTTAGAGACATGGGGTTTTGCATTGTCCTGTTGAAACAAGATTGATGGTAGATTTTGTTTATTAATAAAGGGAAGTAAAAATTTTTCAAATGTATCCTGATATTTATTACTATCTATAGTACCATCAATAAAAGCTAATTCAGATCTGTCATTAGAATTAAAACAACCCCAAACCATCACAGAAGGACCCCCATCGCCCGACGAGAATAAATGACTTCTTTTGTATTTAAGCCAGCCCAATAATAATTATATCCGTCAGGACCATCAAGATTGAACTTTTTCTCATCTGAAAATATTACTTCCTTCCATTTTTCTCCATACTGTTGATACTTCCCTGAAAATAGAATTCGATTTTTTTATGTAGGTTTGATAGTAAAGGTTTCCTACGTATTTTTTTTACGCTTTAAGCATCCTTTACGATTTAAAACTCTGGTTATCGTTGTTTTATGTACATTGATGGCCAAAGTTGTTTTAATTTTACCAGCTGTTATGTTTTTTCCTTTAGCCAAACTTACAATTTTCTTTCTAGTTCTCAGTGATAGCTTTTTAGGCCTGCCTGGAGATTTTTTTTTGTCCATATGATGAAGGATTCGCTATGAATTTTGTAATAGCGTTTCGTGACCTTTTTATTTCACGGCTTATCTCCGAGATTGATTTTTTTGTTTATTTAGCAATAATATAAGTGCCTTTCCGGAATCATTCAACAAAGGTGCTCTGCTCATAAGGGCAAATAATTAAATTGTGCCGTTAAACCTTCATGCTTATTTTTTCCCTCCAAAACCGAAAGTGTCCTATGATTTTGCATCACTTGTAAATAGAAAAGAAAATATTTTTTAAAAAAACAATATATATTGAACGAGTACAACGACGGTTTGATTATTTATAATTATATTTGAGCTTGAATAGTTATGTAATGTAGATCATATCCATCTTCTAATCTTATATAGGAGTTTATCTGAAAAAAATGGGGTGTCCTATGATTTTGCATCGCACTGTATAATAAAGAAAAGGATGGAGCTATAATAAGGAAAAGGGAAGAAGGAAAAAATGCCAATTTAGTGATTAGACAATATGTTTCAAATAAACCCTCAAATATAACTATTCTAGGAAAATATATGGATCGAGAATTGCAACTACTAGTTAATACAGGTGCATCCGAAAATTTTGTTGACAAACAGGCAGCTTTAAATCTGAAGATGACCATTGAAGAGACAAAGCCCATTCAGATTAAATTTGGAAATGGAACACAAGAAACAAGCAACATGAAAGCTAGGGCGGAAATTAAATTCGACAACAAACCGCATAAAATTGATTTCTATGTTTGAATAATCTACCTGTTGAATTTATTTTAGGAAATGAATTTTTGAGAAACAATGATTGCACTTTAGATTATGGTTGTAACTTGTTAAAAATAAAGAAAATTGGAACAAATATCTCATTTCAGCCGCACGCAAAGACAATGGAAGAACAATTGGATGAGGAACTTGTAGAAAAGTTATGTCTTGAAAAGGCAGATGGCCTATCGAGATGCTTTTATACTGAACAAATAACAATGGAGGAGAGTTTTGATAAATTTATTAAAGATAAAATAGTATATTACAAAGACGGAAATCCACGAAGAGATGATAAAGGTAGATTGATAGTAAAAAGCAGATCAATAAATGAGATCATATCGACGATACATGAAAGTTTTGGTCACAGGGGATTATCAACCATTTACTATAACCTCAAAGACCACTTTTACATTAAACATATAATTGTAAACATAAAGAAAGTTTTAGAAAATTGTAAGAAATGTGCAAAATTTAAGGTGTTGCAGAGCAATTTGAGGCAAGACACGTGTAAAATAAAAGCCAACAGGCCTTTTGAAAGAGTTTCTACTGACATTTACGGACCCTTTAAGTTAGAACACTTTAATACTCAATCGGGAAGAGAGGTAGGGTACATACTGTCGATAACAGACGTATATACACGTTACACGAAGTTGTTTTTTGAGACGCAAGTTACTAGCACTGAATTAGTAAAGTATTTCACAAGATGGATCAAAGATTATGGAAGGCCAAGCTATGTTATAAGTGATAATGGAAAACAATATGTCTGTAAAAGGGTTGCAAAATTTCTGAAGGATCAGTCGATATCACATATAAGAATTCCAGAGTATACCCCTAGCTCAAATGGTATATCTGAAAGAATAAACCAAACCCTTTCGTTCATATTATCAGTAAATAAAAACAAAAAGATGAAGCAAGTTCTTAAAATGGCCGAAGACAGTATAAACTTAAACTACAATAGAAGTACAAAAACTTCTCCCTATGCTGCAAAAGAAGGATATGGTTTTTTTGATTTGGACAGAAAGAATTTTAAGTTGGAACCGATAAAATCAAAGACACTATCTAAACCAGAATATAAGATTGGAGACCTTGTCTACTTAAGAAAACCAATGGCTCATAAATTAGACATAAAGTACACGAATCCAAAACGAGTAGTAGAAGCAGGAAAAAATGGTATTTGGTATAAATTAGAGGGCAATGAAAGATGGGTACATTTAAAGAACTTGAAGCCTTGTTGGAGAGAGTAGTATGTGGTAAAACCACATTAATTTCACCTGTCAAACACATCAATCAATTTTCTAGAAATTTCTAGAAAATTGAAAATATAAATTGATGTGAAAAATGGTGGGTATGAAAAATTATAATAAAGGTTTTATTTATAGTAAAGATTCCGTGGCATCATCCACGTTAAATATTAAGAGTATATTAGAAAGATACTTCCTCACGGGCAACGTCCCTGAGGTTTGCGTCACTTACACAATCCGCTTTCAACAGACATTCATTTTGACAACTGTTTCCTCAAATAAAGGTTTGGATGCTGTTCTAAGTCAAATTCATAAAAGGTGTTAAAACCTCCATAGCATTCAGCTTAAGAGAACTTATACCCGCAGAATTAAACTATGGAATAACAGAGAAAGAGATGTCAGCGGCCCTGTAGTGAATGGAATTTTTTGGTTTGAATTTATATGGACGTAGTTTTGATCTGTAAACAGATAATAAAGATTTGGAAACATTGGGTACAAAAGGTATAATCAATTTAGCTGAATTGAAAGATGTTGTAAAAGGCTTCAACGGTATAATTGTAACATGAAATATAAAAAAAACCGAACGAATTGGAACATGCCGACGCTTTATGGAGAAGCACAATAATTACGGAAAATTAAAGAAACGTGTAGGGATAAAGGGATTATCAAAACACATGAAACAATAGTACATAGAGGCTCGCTTTACATATGAATATTTACAAACGAACTATGCGAGATGTGTTAATTTGCCATTCTGGCTTGCAATTTAATACAAATATATATAACATCCCCCCTCCAAGACCTCTAGTCTACGATATTTTATTCTTAATCCAATCAGACCTTTTAGATCATAGCGTCTCTTATTGGCAATTCTTACGTTATTCAAGCTGACTATATAAGATTCACCTTCACAAAGTTTCACTATCCTTCTAAATTTAATGTTCTTTCTTTTTTATACTTATTACTGTGGAATCTCGGATATAATTTCCCGGTTAAAAGGTATCACTTGACGATACTCCGTATTTATCCGTCGAGGGTACTGTTTTAACTAATATCTTTTTTAAGTAATTACTTTTACTTTTATTTTTATCTTTCTCCATAATTATACACTCTTTTTATGTAAATTTTTATATTAAGAAATTTCTAGAAATTTAAAATAAAGCAAATTTTCTAAAGAGCAGTTACCACAATCATATCATGCTAAATTCTCTTGCCACCTTAATGATCTGATTATTTAAAATTTTTATCTCTTTCGAATCTTGAATCTTTTACTATACTTTCCCTCGGGACCGTTTTCAATCATTATGTGTTCGGATTTGTCTATCGTTGATTCAAAAGTTGTAAATCCCAAGCCTGTATGATAACTATTAATGTATTGTCAAACACTTCTACCAACCTTCGTTTTGAAATCATCACCACTAGTTTTTAAAATTGCCTCTCTTAATTTTTCGATCACACTCTCGACCCTACTATTACTTCTACGCGATTCTATGTTTACCTTTTTATTATAAATGTTCATTACCGATCACCACTCTTTCGTTTTATCGTTGATGAATTAATTTCAATTCTCCGTTATTATTTTCACTTTTTCATCCCTTTCTTACACAAGTACCGCAAGGAATTTACAATATTGTTACATTGTTTATCTTCCAACACTTTATACGAAACAGTCTAAGTAAAATAGTCAATAACAACTAAAACATACTTTCCCATGTAACTAAATTTACTGCAACTTTCTCTAAATATAAACTGGAGCTAATAAAGTCACATCATTCCGTTTTCTTTCTGTTGTACACTTGACAAACCTCAGAGGCTTTTAAAACCTTCTCAATGTCTTGTTTAATATCCGGCCAATAATAATCAAATTTCATGGCATAATAATTTGTTCCCAGATACCTATATCCTAAATCTTCATGTTTTTGCTACATTATTATCATGTATTTCCTCCTAGGGATTTCTGCTTCTCTTTCTGAATCGGAGACCCAAATTATTTTATCTCCAATTGTTTTAACATGTTTATCCCATTTTCCTTTGTTTCGTTTCACACATATTTGATTATAATCTTCTCCAGATCATTCTCATATATACGACTTAGTGCGTCTACAACTCCTAATTTATTCGATTCTTTGTATTCAAATCTAAAATCAATTTCATGTATCTTCTCAATCCGCCTATTGATACGATTATTGCTGAATTCAGGGTTCTTTATTATCTCCGACAGGGCTTTGTGATTTATCTCAACTTTAAATTTCCTCCTCGTAACTCATACTCAAATTTCTTACCTCCACAAAAAACCGCATACATTTCATTTTCACTGATCCCGTATCTTGTCTCTGTGGGAATGAATTTTTGATCCCTATTGAAGTGAAACCCAATCATTCTTTTCATTCTGCTGCATGAGCACTTTACCCATTCCAACGTTACTCGCATCTGTTCACAGTAAAAATTCTTCTTATATTTTACTGTGGTCAGTCCTTAAAATTTTTTCACGATAGTTGTGGAATGGTAACCTATAATATTTATTATGAAAATATCTACCCCCTAAATTGTTAAATGGTTTTTTCAAATAAGTCCAACAATAGTCTTCAAGTTATTAAATTCATTCTACAATATGTCTGTCCACTTCCAAGAAATCTTTTCCCCTT
>CAWUHP010000023.1:0-30475 GCA_963922035.1 Amblyjoppa proteus | reverse complement strand
TAACGCACATTTACACTTTTATGATAGATAAAATAATATATTCGATAAGATAAGTTAAAACATTCTCGTATCATAGTTTTAATTCTTGTAAACAATGCATATCTATGATTACAAAGAAGGTTATTTAAGTCTATGTCAAGTTTAAAAAAGAATATTTTACCAAATAATAATATAGGTCTAATAACACATTAAAGGAAGTATATTAAGATTTATTTATAAATTATGCATTCTTATATGGATTAAATCATTTTTAAATGGGTTCTATTGTTTTAAAATATTAGAGATTTTATTTAAAAAGTACGCACCTGAACTTGAAGATAAATTCATTCTATCCATTATAAATCTATTTTAACCTGTCTGTCCATCTGAGAATCCCCTTTTTGAAATTTCAACCTTTGTTTAGAATCGCAAGAAGGTCTGCTTAGAACAGTTCTATTGCATAGTTTATTTACATTATTCATCATTAGAATAAAAAAGTGCTAATCTAGTGAAATACAAAATTATACAGAATTAGTTTAGTTCGAGGATTTTAGCCAATATTAGTTGATCATCCTCTTGAAATTATATAATGGATATTTTAAGTATCATGTGTACTCGATACAAATCCATTCTATGTTCTAGGGCCTGTGTGTATCTCTGTAAAAGTTCAATTCTAAAATATAACTAAAAACAACCAATAAAAATCTATTAAATATTGTACCTAAACTTAATATCGATCATCGTTGTCTTGTCCAGATAACTTATAAGAATAAATTCAATATCTTCTTTATGTTCTGAAGGAGGAAATGAGAATTTTTCTACCCTCGAAATTTTCTTCACATTAATAACCCAGTAAACAAGAAAATTTATCTTTTTTGAAATATAATCTCCTTTCCTAACTAGTGGAATTTGTGGGTTGTTGAAATGACTAATTGTTCCCTTTTCTTTGTTCTTAATTAGTTCATTATCTATTAAAGAAATGTTTTTCTCCTTTTCACTTATAAATTCTTTTGGTTTTTCTTCATGAAAAATTGTATCAGCATCAAGTTCATTTAATTCGTCTTCTATTTCCATTGCCTTCAGATAAGTTTAGAGGTAGATCATCTGCCAATAAATGAAGGGGATCACTATCCACTGGTACAATATTTCCTTTCTTTAGAGATTCATCCATTTAAGAGCTTAAGATACTTTCATTGTGTTGGTCTATTGAAAAAGTTATATTATCTTTTGTTAGTTGTAAGTCTTTGAAATTATCTTTATCTCCATTGATTTCATCTGTGCTTAATTTAATATTTTGATATTTAATGAATAACTTATTTGTTTGAATATGATTATCATATATTTCATATTCCTTGTTATAATCATTTAGCCCCATAACACAAGATTGTAATTCTTCGGAATTATTAGTAAGATTATCTCCACTATCAGACCGATTCAAAGTTTTTGTATTGTAATTTTCATATCTTAGTATTTCTTCCTCCAATATACTCTATATATCTTCTCTTAAAATTTTAGAAAATGCAAATGAACTAAAAAATAATTTTAAATCGTAATCATTTTCTTTTAAATTCATGCACAGAACATTAAAATAATTAATATATTCGTTATTCTTCTTAATTGTTGATATTTTAAATTAAAGTTCTTCAAGTTTATCTTTTTTATTATCTGTGTCAAAGACACAGATGTTCTTATTCTTCTTAATCTTTCTGTTGATATTAAAGACCATTTATTAAACAAAGTTTATACGTTTTCTTAATTAATAATTTAAATTCATCAGGATGTATGTTGTCAAATAAGGTGGATTACAACTATCTTGCTTATTACCACCTTTTTGGGTCATTTGCTTTAAAATTCTCTCTACTATAGATAAATCTTCGGTATTCCATCTGTTTTATTATTGTTAATAATACTTTTTAAAAAATAATTAATTGTATCAATCGGATAGTTCTAAATAGATTTAAATGATATCGCTTATAAATGTATTTAGAACTAGATATATACCATGTTGTTTGATATGATACTAAAGTAGTATACATATTTATAACAAACTTTGAACACTGTTTTGTGTAAGTAGTTCCTTTGTACTTCTTAATTTCATAATATTTATTTTCTATGGATATCAACTTTTGTAAATCTTCAATCAAAACATTCTTAATCTGATCAATTGAATGATTGACCTTCTTTATAATATAAACATATTCTATACTATTTCAAATAAGTGTATTTTGTAAAGTTAGAAAAGATTTTCACTTTCTTTGTACGGGTACTAAAATTAATCTACTCCACTTCATATAGCTTACATTCATAAAACTTATTTACCTTCCATACCCTATTTAATAAATCAAAACTTCTGAGTTCCAATTGTTTAACATTGTTTCGATCGTATAGATTTACCTTTTGTAATTCTTTTTTGTCTGTTTTTAGTTAATTGAAACAATAGTAAAATAGTTTTGGAAGTTTTTCATCCACATGATAAATTACTAAACTTTTGAAAAGAGATGTCTTTAATAGAATCAATAGTTTCTATTATTTGTGTATAAATTTCTCACATTCATAAAGTATTGTAACGTTAACAATATCTATATCAATATATAAATCGTTTATATTTGCAAAACACAATGATGTTAGAAATAAGAGTTAAGAAAATAAGCCATCCTAAACTAGATCTAAGATATTGAAGAAGATAAGAATTATATATCTGTTAGGAAACATTGACAGGGTCAAACATTCAAAGTAACACACCCTTAAATTACAGATCTTATTGTAATTTATCTAAAGATGTACGAGGAAAATGATTCTCAGTTACTGAATATTTTCTATTTAATGATAATTTAAACTTCTATTGAACATTGAGAAATAAGGAAACACAAAACTATGAAGGATTTATGTCTTAAGATGTGAAATGAATCCTTTGACTAATTCCATTAGGTGTGAGATGAATGATGTTGAACTAGAAGGGTTAGAAAAATAAAAATATTTCAATAGTGTAATAAAAAAAAGATAAACGTGAATGTAAAGTTTAGGATACTAAGTAATATTTTAGAGTGGTATGTTTAAATTGAATGACTTAAGTATGTTTGAGATTCATCACACAAAAAGAGATATTGATTGTCATACTGGCATTCTAAAGTTCATCTTTAATCTACCAATTTGAGATTCCCCATCATGTGTCTAAAGTAAGAAGATAGAAAGCATTAATGTGTATATTAAAATATTGTATTAATTCATAATATAAAATTAAAAATTAAATATCCCTTTTCTTATTCACTTCTCATTCTTCTAATACTTCTCAAACATTAAAAGTAAAATTATTAAATACAAATTCTTCTAATCTTGAATCTAAACGAGAGATTATAATTGTTTTACCTAAACTGTCAATTGGCAAATCTTCTAGTTTATAAATATTTTTAATTTAAATTGATTCATTGGTACAGTACACTCAATTGATATTCCAAATACTTTATAACTTTCTTTCTTTTATAACAATTATTTAACTTTCTCTTCTTTAGAAACTACGATAATTTTAGAACCCTCAAATGAATTTTTTTTAAGTAGAAAATAATTTTTTACAATCTGATGGGTAAAATTAAAAGAGTTGTTTACATTTTGAAATTTATTCAACCGTGATAAAGTTAGGATCAATATAATCCAAATTAATAATAAGACTAGCTGTTTACTACAACCGTTGTAAAAGTTATCAAAGGATTTATTATAAATAATAACAGAACCCCCAAAACAATAATATTTGTTCTCTTGAAAATCAAATCAATAACTAACAACAAATGTTTCTCTTATAAAATGTAAATGTTTTGAATTACTAAAGAATTGTATAATAAAGAGATTGGAAGAAAATAGATAAAGTCTAAAATATTATTTTTTACACTTATGAGTAACAAGAAGAAAGTAATTTGTAAAATGTTGTATGATAAATCTGTATAATTATCGATTGCTTATGATAAAGTTAGGTTTGTAATATTTATAAACCATTATTTTTACAAATTAGTACAATTTTGTATTGAGCAAAAGATTGTTAAATTAGATAAGTTAATAATTTGTAATAATCAAAGGAGAATAAGTATCATTATAGAGATTATAAATACAAGTGTGTTTGTTAAATTTGTATCTCCTGACAAAATCATTAATAAATATATCTTATTGTTTGTATAGAGACATATAGAGAATCAATTATATTCTAATACAATTTACATATATTGCAGTGTTTCAAAAAGTATATGCATCGTCTTATTTTCGGATAATCTTGATTAACAATAAATCTTGTGGTAAACCAAAGTTAGTAAAATTTTCATAATAATAAAGAATATTTTTAATATTAAATTGTTGTTCACTACGATAAATTTAGTCTTTCTTTATGTCTTGTTTGTTACATATCCAATAAAAAGAATCTTTAGATTTATAAACATAGATAATGTTACGTCGAATACAAACACTATTTCTATTCTTATGTTATTGAAAATATCTAGCGTGTTATTGAAATCAACATTATAAAGATTTAATGTACTTCGATTATTTATTCCCTTTCTAGTACTCTAGATAGAAGATATAAATTTTATATTTTTTTAACGTTCATCACAATTGCATATCTTAAACTTAGATGTACAACCGGATTTTAAATAAATTATGATGTCCTTAAAAATATTCAGTTAAATGAACATGTCAAAAAAATCTTTGATATTGTTATGAGATGAACTTCCCTCCATCTTCTATAATAAAATACTTTAGCTTACAATAAGTAACAGTAATCAAATATCTTTAGAAAAACAATTTTGAACTTTTGTTATAGAGAAGCACCAAAAATATAATTTTTTAAGTGACCAAAAACGACCGGGGATGTCATTTCATATTTAATAAGTAGAATTACTGTTTAAAAAGATACTTAGAAGTACTTATAAATCTTATTTACAGCCTTAATTATTTAACCTTTAAAGGTATTCTATTTTCTAAAATAAACTTACACTCTAAATTTCTTCTTAAAATATTTTTTACTTGTTTGTTTTTAATTGTTTTGCTTCTAAAAAACAAATAGTTTTGATTTCTGTTTATCATTTTACTAAAATTTTAAATCCAATCTATTTCCGTTACTTGATATAAT
This sequence comes from Amblyjoppa proteus, assembly GCA_963922035.1. NCBI lineage: Eukaryota > Metazoa > Arthropoda > Insecta > Hymenoptera > Ichneumonidae > Amblyjoppa > Amblyjoppa proteus. The sequence continues at coordinate 25,386 of CAWUHP010000023.1, read as the reverse complement.
AAAATAAAGTTTATAACGGAATTTTTTAGTGAATTCAATTCTAAATTGAATTGATTTTGTCACATCAATTTATTTCTTTTCATTTTTAAAGTCATAAATCAATTCAAAATATAAAATCTAAAATTTTTTATATATACCCCAATGAAAAAGATCACACATTCGATTCTTAGGGGAGTAGTGAAGATTGTTAAATTCATTATACATTGCCATTGTTGGTCTAATATAATTAAATGCCATGTGGTGGTTGCTATTTCAGAATTATTGACATTCTTTTATCGTATCTTTCTTTTTTTAATACATGCAAATGAAAAGAATATCGTTAAAATAGTAGAAGAAGGTCCTAAATTCATAAAAAGTGTTGAAGTCTTCTATAAAGAAGGATTAGCAGGTCTTGGTCATATTGCGGGTTATATCAGGATTAATTTTAATAATGATAAATTGATTGTCGTTTCCCAAAACAAAAAGTATTTGAAATTCCGTGTAAGCAGACTTGAAGATTTTTTTAAGAAAAAACATTACAAAAGAGACGAGCATTGTACTATTATAATAAAAGACAACACCCGTTCTTTTAGGATTATCTTGAATCCAATTAAACAATACGGTATGAAATATATTGCGATTAGTAATATTATTAAGGAAACTATTTTACCTATCGAATTGCAAGCTTCTTGTGTAAACGATGATTATCATCATTGTAGGAAATTTCACGTTATTGATAAAATTACTCATCACGATAAGAACGATGTTAAAGGATCAGTTAAATCATTGAAATCATTTATGCATCAATATGCAGATTATTTCGCTCATAAGAATGTCAGTTGGTATACTAAAAAAAACTCTAACAAGTACCAGATTATGGTAGCTTCTGATATCGTTGGTAGTACTTCGCTCTGGTGTAGGTCGGCTCGAGAGATGAGCTTGGCCATTACTAAGCATGATTATACTGCTCTTTATCTGATCGAAAAGTACAATGGCCGAGCTGGTAGGAATGAAGGTGATTCGTTTTTTGTTTTCTTTGAAGATATTATAAAGGCGACCAGATTTGCCATTAATTTCAATAAGGAGATAAGAAAGATAAAGATACTAGACGGTAATCTTGCAATAAAAATAGCCATTCATGCTGGTGTTGTTAAGATGAGTGCTAGTCCCAGTTTAGATGCTTGTGGTAAGCATGTTAATAAGATTGAGGAGATGCTTTCTAATACTCCCAGTAATAAAATTAGTATTAGTAAGAAACTTACCAACAAATATGCTTCATCTGATTTGTTTTGTGTCCATTAAAACCCCCCTTTTGTAATATTAAATTTTATTAAAGGTTTTCTTTATTCCTTTTGGTTGTAACTCACTAAATTCATCATTTTAATTTAAATATTATTTTGGAGGGAATGTAAGTTGACTTGAGATATTAAACAAACTTACTGTTAAAAAGGTATTGAAAGGAGCTTTAAGGTAGTATAAACTATTGGACAGTTTGTATTACAATCTATTAACCAACGAAGTACAAGTTTTATAAGGTTTAGTTCACTTAGTGGGATTGTTTTTAATCTCTATAATCATTTAAAATCAATGAAGTGTTGATATTTGTGTATTCAAATGTTTTGGTTCCAAACAGAAGAGTTTAATTGCGGGAAACTTTGCGTAACTTTCGAGTATAAGGCCAGTGCTTAGGTTTAACTCAAAGCCATTCTTACAAGGTAGGTCTTTTAAGAATAAATTAATTTAAACATGCTTGCTTGATCTTCTATTCTATCATATCACTAACTACTTAGGGTAAGGGTATTTTCCCTATTTATAATTTAAAATCTAATATATCATTGTTTGTGTTTATCCTATCTGATAATAAATTAAGATCAGTGAAATATCACGTAAACAAATAAATAAACAGAAAAATAAAAAGAAACAAAAACAAACTACATGTGGTAAAGTTTTACCACAAAACCTTATAAGACCGAGCTTATCATTGATTATGTTTATATAGTGTGGTGAACTCTCCACATTACTGATTACAGAAGGAGTATAATTTATCCAACACTCTTTTTGTGATCAACCTCAAAGCTATTGGTGTCTGTCCAAAAGAGATGTGATCAATTCGGAAATTGATTTTTTTCATCTTCGATCACATGTTTTTATTTATTACCTTTTCTTCTTTAAACTATGAATAGTAAAAAAATGTGAATATGACATTCGAGAATGCAGACAAACAAATAAAAAGTATATTTAAATATTATTGAGACGTACTTCCTATCGGGATACGTCAATAACTTTTTTTTGGAATATGATTGTCATATATTTCATTACCTTCTTATAATCATTTAACCCAGTGGTCCCCAACATTTTAAGCATGTCCCACTTTTTAGAACACATTCCCTTTGTCCCCTAAAAATTATTTTGTTAAAGAATTTTAAGCGGTTATTATTAAGTTGTTAAAAACATTTTTCACAACTGAGTTGCCAGTTGGCAAACTTTAAATATTTAGAAGTCCTATCGGTAAATTTTTAAAAATCAAATAGAAATTTATACTTTTTTTTTCTACCCATTTATGTCGGAAAAATCAAACAATGTAAAAAGAATTGAAAATCTTATACAAGGATTTTTGGAAGAGCTTAGTGAACATAAAGAATATATTGAGAAGTCTGTTAATTCTCTTAAACGTAAAATTATAAAAGAACAGTATGATTTAGAAAGTAAAGAAGACAGAAAAGAAAAAGAGTTCATTCTTCAACGGAGTATATTTTTTAAACTAATCGAAGAAAGGGATTCCATACTTGAGCTTATTGAATATGATGAAAAGGCAACTAAAGCTTTAGAGGAAGAATGTGAAAGTCTGAGAGATAAGGTTGAGAAAAATGAAGTTCTTTATGGAGAACTTCTTGCAAATTCAGAGGATAAGAAAAGGAAAATTGAAGATTTAAATAAAAAAATTGTGTCAATGGAAAAAATTAATAAAGAAAAAGAAGATTTTCTGAGTAGTAGTGTTGAGGAATACAGAAAATATTTGGGAATAGATTTTAAAATTATAAAAGACAATATTCTTCAAATTGTATTTAATAAAATCTGTAAAGATGAAAGTTTTGAGTGTTATGTTGTACTAAATTTAACAGATGGTTACAATATTATTGAAATTTATCCTGAAGTTGTTAGCATTGAAAAACTCAATTACATGCTAAAAAATGAAACAAGTTTCTTTGATCTTCTTAAAATAGTTAGGAAAGAATTTGTAAACTTTTCTCAATAAATAAAATTATTAAATTGTAACTAATGTTATATATTTTATGTTAAGCATTTAATTACTTAGGGGTTCAAACCCTACATCCCCCCTCCAGACGGGTAGTCTCACCTACATTACCACTTTTTAAATTTTCTTAAGGTCATAGTGTCGCTTTTTTACCATTTTTCCATTTTCAAGTCTCACAATATAAGAGTCATTTTCACAAGTCGCAACAATCTTTCCAACTCTTGTGAACCTTCCTTTTTCTATTTTCGTTTTGGTTCCTAAATTTTCATTTCTTGCTATCCGTACGGGCTGCCCCTGGATAAAACTCTCTCTGAATCTTCTCTTAAACCTACTTGCATACTCTCCGTTTTTATCATTTTCGATGGTCGTTTCTGCTGTCTGATCCCTCCAGGCTTCCATTGGTGTACATTTTATAGCTGTATGCATAGTATTATTATATCCTTTAATAGCCTTTTCTATTTTTTCTTCTAATGAACCGTCTGTCTGTTTTGTGACTGCTTCTCTAATAGTTCTTATACATCGCTCTACTCTTCCATTGCTCCTATGAGCCTCTAAACCTACTTTTCTATGTTCTATACTATTTTCTGAACACCATTCTTTGAACTCGTTACTCACAAATTCTTTACCATTATCAGTTACATATTCTACTGGGAAACCATCTTTACGTATCCATTTTTGTAAAACCTCTATAATGACACTCGTTTCCTTAGATTTAATCCTTTCACCCCAGAGACGCCTTGTAAAGTAATCAATTCCAATAAACACATATCTATTTTCTCCTCCTATGTCCATCAAATCTAAAGCGACTTTCTCGAGTTTTCTTCTCGTGACCACAAAATCAAATCCACCTTTAGTCTTCCTATTGTTTATACTGCATACCTCACACTCCTTTAGTACCTTATTAATTTGATCTTTCATTCCTGGCCAGTACCATCTTTGTTTAATATTATAGTATGTACCTTTAAGTCCCCTATGGTTTAACTCTTGATGAATCCTTTTGATTTCAACTTCCCTTTTACCACTCTCTAAAATCTCTTTGACTTCTCCCGTTGAAAATTCCCAGTACCTTTTTCCATCTTTTTCAACGATATGTTTTTTTTCTTTACCCACTGTTTGTTTCTCGACCAACTCTTTTTTCTTCTGTTCTTTGATTTTCTGTTCTTCTGTCACCTCAACCGACTCATACTGTCTACTTAGAGCATCTGCATCTGTCATCATTTCCCCCTTTACATATTCTATCGTGAAATCAAACTCCTGAATTTTCTCTATCCATCTATTTATTCTATTATTATTGAAGTATGGCTTGTTTCTTATTTCAGCCAACGCTTTATGATCCGTCATTAGATGAAATTTCCTTCCACGTAAATCACTTTCAAATTTCATGATCCCAAAAAATACAGCCAGCATTTCTTTTTCACTTATTGTGTACCTTCTTTCTGTGGGTGTTAGCATCTTTGATGCCCATTGTATCGGGACCCATTTACCTTCCTTGTTTTCTTGCAATAAAATAGCTCCAATTCCTGTATCGCAAGCGTCTGTCCTCAGTCTATATAACATACTACTATTGGCTATCTTTAACTCTTTCATATCTCTCAAACCCTCTTTTAAATCTATAAAAGCACTCTCCATGTCTTCTGTCCAGTTCCATTTTACATCCTTCTTAAGGGCTTCTGTAAGTCTTGCTGTCCTATATGCATATTGTGGTATAAAATCCCTGAACCAACCTGCTAATCCCAGAAATCTTCTTAATTCTTTAACATTACTTGGCCTTCTATATTCCAATGTCTCCTGTCTCTTTATTTCATTTGGTTTAATGTCTTCTCCATTAATACTTACTCCTAATAACTTAACTTCCTCTAACTTATATTGAATCTTTCCAGGGTTAATTCTTAGCCCACACTCCTTGAATCTCCTTATAACCTTCTCTACTAACACATCATGCTCATTTGGATCTGTTGCATGGATAACTATATCGTCCATATATACTTCTACTCCTTTACCTCTAAGCTTATCTAAAATATTATTCATAGCTCTTTGCATGATGTGAGGCGAGTTTTTAAAGCCCATCACCATACTATTCCATTCGTATACCCTACCATTTACTTCGAAAGCGGTCTTGTGTTTATGATGTTCTTCAATCTCTATATGGTAGAAGCCTTCTTTTAAATCAATGACAGAAAATACTTTTGATCCTTGTGTAGCTCTAATTATATCCTTTATTAAAGGTAAATCATATGGATCTTTCTCTACCAATTCATTCAACGCCATTAAGTTACTTACTAACCTGACATCCCCATTTGGTTTTTCCAACGCTCTTATAGGACTTCTCCATTCACTCCTAGACCTTCTAATGATTCCTCTACCTTTCAACTGATCCAAATAAGTCTCAAATCTTTCTCTTAAATAATGGGGTACAACCTGACCTTTTTTAACTACCTTTTCACCTTGCTTTGTATGTATAGAACATTTTTCCCCTGTAAGATATCTAATCTTATCATTTGCTTCCGTTAGTACCTCAGGATATTTTAACTTTAGATCTTCTAACTTGTTAACTGCTCTAAATCTTTTTACATTTTCTTTTTGTTCCGGCACCATCTGTTTTGGTTTATCCTTTACTACTTTATTTTCTTTTCGTTCCATCAGATCTTTCTTGTCGTTAGATCTCTCCACCCTTTTTCCTTTGCATTCCCTTGCATAATGCCCGACATTCTCACACATGAAGCACATTGTTCGTTGCCTAATCTCTCTCCTTACTCTAAATAATCTATATCTCTCTTCTTTCTGCTTCTCTCTAAACTTTACAAGTACCTCATTGTATACCTGTTCCAACATCTCTACTCTCTCTGCTTTGTGTTTCTCTTCTATTTCTTCTTTCTTAGCCTTTTCCTCTAGCTCAATTAAAATTTCTTTCCACTTCTTTGAACCACCATAAAAATTTTCAAAATAAAATCCTGTAAGTCTGAAGAAGCATATTCTAACACTTGTCTCAACTCAATCTCTTCGACCTCCAACATAATTTTAAGCCGCCAATCTATCCTTACTGCCTCTTTTAACATCTTTCTAGCCTCCTGACTACGGGTCTCACTTGTTTCCCTATTCATCCTTGTGTTCGCCATGTTAAGCATTTAATTACTTAGGGGTTCAAACCCTACATTTTATAAAATTAAAGATTTATTATGAAAACTTCTTACAACTGTTGTAAAAACTATTTTAAAAATTTTATTAAATACCCTTAACTTATATTTACAACAGTTAGAGTAAAAAAGTGATAAATTAGTGAAATACAAAAAACTGTACAGAATTAGTTTAGTTCCGAGGATTCAAACAAGTAATAATCGATCAACTCCTAAAAATATATAATGGATATTTTAAGTCTCATGTGTACTCGATACAATTCCATTCGATGTTCTCCGAGGGCCTGTGTGTACTTTTGTAAAAGTTCAATTTTATTCTAAGAAATAACTAAAAACAATCAATAACAATCTATTAGATATTGTACCTAAACTTAATATCGGTCATCGTTGTCTTGTCTTGATAAGTTATGAGATAGAACTCAATATCATCTTTATGTTCTGAAGGAGGAAATTAGAATTTTTCTACTCTTGAAGTATTATTTAAATTAATAACCCAGTAAATAATAAATTTTAACCGTTTTTAAATATAATCTCCTTTCCTAACTAGTGGAATTTGTGGGTTGTTGAAATGACTAATTGTTCCCTTTTCTTTGTTCTTAATTAATTCATTATTAGTAAAGAAATGTTTTTCCTCCTTTTCATTTATAAAGTCTTTTTGTTTTTCTTCATGAAAAATTGTATCTGCATCAAGTTTATTTAATTCGTCTTCTATTTCCATTGTACCTTTAGATAAATTCGGAGATAGATCATCTGTTAGTAAAAGAAGAGGATCACTATCTTCTGGTACAATATTTTCTTTCTTTAAAGATTCATCCATTCCAGAGCTTAAGATACTTTCGTTGTGTTAAGCTGTTAAGAAAGTCACATTATCTTTTGTTAGTTGTAAGTCTTTGAAATTATCTTTATCTCCATTGATTTCATCTGTGCTGTTAGTGCTTAATTTGTTATTTTGATATTTAATGGCTAACTTAATTGTTTCAATATGATTATCATATATTTCACTACCTTGTTATAATCATTCAAACCAGTGGTACACAACATTTTTAAGCATGTCTCACTTTTTAGATCAACATTCCCTTTGTATTTAAAAATTATTTTGTTAAAAAATTTTAAGCGGTTATTATTAAGTTATGTAATGCATTTTTCACAACTGAGTTGCCTTTTGGCAAACTTTAAATAATTAGAAGTCTTATCGGTAAATTTTTAATAAGATCCTTGAGCTTGATTTCTGTGCACAAGGATTTTATATCCGTGCATTTTGTTTGCAGAAGTTTTAAATATCCATGTTGAGTTTTATCGAGGCGATTTCTTTTTTAATCAATAAATCATATTTTACAGCAGTAAATCCACATTCGGTAAGATAAGAAAAAGGAAACGGTAGTAAAAGGTTTCTTACAATATTAGCTGTATACAAAATATTATCTTAGTTCTTCCTCATAAAGCCTTTGATTAAACAAGGTGCTAACTGAATCATTATTCCTTAACTCTCCTAGTTCTTCTTGGTATTTTAAACCAGTGATATTTTCCAGATCAACAATCAAAGACTGTAACATTCAAGAAGGAAAGAAAGTTTCTTTCAAAGTAGAAATTCTCACGTTTAAAGTATCATATAGCGTTGTTAAATGATCCATCACAACATTTGCAGCAATTTCAGACATTTCACATTTTTTGAATCAATTAAATCTCTCGCATGTTTTGTTCAAAATTTCAAATGGACTTTAAATTTTTCATTTTGCGTTTATTCGCGTTTATTTGCTCCTTATAATTATTTAATTAAGATATTCAACTTATTAAAAATACCTGCTAGATATGATTAACCATCGATACTTGGGAGGCATTTTAACTCAGAGCTGTCTTTTACAAAATAATAATTGTTTCAAAATTTTCTATAAACCTTTTTTAACAATTTCTCTTAGAAATCCACTTTACTTGAGTCTGCTTAAGAAGTCTAATAAATATATTTTTATTTTACAAAATAACTTAAAAGGACGTTTCGCCTTTGACTTTGTCTTAATGTTATTGACACATTTCGTAACCACCTTGAGTACATCGTGAAGAATTGGACACATGTTTCTAGGCACAATATTTTCACGATGTATGAAGCAGTGGATTATCATCATACAAGGACTTTCATCTTCAAACAACCTTTATTTTTTACAATCATATTGGGGGCACCATCTGCATCACAAGATTTAATGTTAGAAATGGGTGCGAAGTTCTTGTCAATGTAGTTTTTTAAAGTATTGAAAATGTCTTTAGGTGTAGCAGTTCATTCTAACTTAACACAAAAAAGCATTTCTGTAACAAATTTTTTATCTTCGATAAATCTTACGTAAGAAATAATGATAGATTCTGAGTCTCTCAAAGTATATTCGTCAATCTGCAAAGAAAACAACCTATTCCTCAATTTTTCAACAAGTTGTCTTTCAACATCCCATCTCATACCATCAATTCTTTTATACACGGTATTGTTGCTCCATGTCAACGATTTAACAGCCCTAGATTCTTTTTCTATTAAAATTGAAATACAATGCTTAATAAGAGTTTCTCCATAAAAGGTTCTTCCTAGATTAAACATTGAGAAGGGAGATTTCATAACTAACTTCTGATAAACGATCACAAGAAGAAGAACAGGAAATGAAAGATGGATTTTCGAGTTATTCGTTTATAATATCTATATTTTACGCTTTGAAAGAAGGACAAATCTGAATTTACGTGCCCACTATGTTTGGCTTTTAAATGCCTCTCTAGATGTCCCTTTTTTATCGATTCGTTTGTAAAATACTGGTGGTATAAATAATCAAAATGAAGTTTTATCATTATGTGAAGCGGTAATGAACCCCAATTTAAATAAATCATTTGAATATTGACGTGCTTTCTATTTATTCTTTTCAATCATTGAGAGTTAAAATAAAAAATCTAATTGCTCTAAATAATAGTATATTTAAATATGGTGGTATGTGCAAACAGCGACTACAATTAATTTTTATAAATTTAAAAAACACAAAAATATAGAGATTACATACTTGTTGAAAAATATTTGTATGTTTTTTATCAGTTTATCCTTCTTAAAATATTTTAAAAAGATAAGTATGGAAGAATTTCTTACTCCGAGTCTCAATTTTCAAGATGTTCCACTGGTGAGACGATGATCCCACGTAGGAAAACACTGTTCTAGATTGAGCTGAATTTAATTTTGAACAAATAATTTTTTAAATGATTTTTTACAAATTTATACTTTTTTTTCTTCCCTTTTTATGTCCGAAAAATCAAATAGTTTAAACCAAATTGAAAATCTTATACAAGAATTTATGGAAGAGCTGAGTGAACATAAAGAATATGTTGAGAAGCCTGTTAGAGCAGTTAAACGTAAAATTAGGAAAGAACAATTTAATTTAGAAAGTCAAACAGATAGGAAAGAAAAAGAGTTTAATCTTCAAAGAGATATAAATCGTAGGCTAATCGAAGAAAGGGATTATATTATTGATCTTATCAGAAATGAGATGGAAGTGATTAAAACTTTAGAAAAAGAATGTGCTACTCTAAAAAAAATGATTGAGAAAAATGAAATTCTTTGTGGAGAACTTATAGAAATTTCAGAGTATATAAAAAGAAAAAATTGTTTCAATAAAGAAAATTAATAAAGAAGAGGAAGAATTTCTGAGTAGTAGTAGTCTTGAAGATATAAAATTATTTTGAATTAGATTTTAAAATTATAAAAGACAATATTCTTAAATTGTATTTAATAAAATCTGTATAGATGAAAGTCTTGAGTGTTATGTTGTACTTGATTTAACAGATGGTTACAATATTATTGAACTTCATCCTGAAGTTGTTAGCATTGAAAAACTCAATTACATGCTAAAAAATAAAGTAAGTTTCTTTGATCTTCTTAAAATAATTAGAAAGGAATTTCTAAATGAATAATTTTCAATATAAATTATCTTATTGTATCGATTTCTTTTATACAAATAATTAATAAAGGGTGGAAGAGCTCCTGAAGATTTAACAAGTTTCAATAAATTACTTTCTGATCTCAAACTTTGTTCTAATCTACTTTTCACACACTTAGATTCATTTTCTTTAGCATTTGAATTTACATAAGTTTGTTTAAAAGTATGTGTAGGAGGAAGTATGTGGTATCCAACATATAAATGTGAATATACCTTTTTATTGTGTTGGCTAATGGACTTACAAATTCACATTCTTCTTTAACAAATAATTCTTCATAGATAGTAAAATTGTATTTATTAGGATACACTGTAGGTAAAGAATCTAATCTAACCTCTTATAAAAAGTTAACGAATTTTAAATAAATTTTAATTTTTAGCCCTTGAAAGTTGGATATAAACATAGATTTTAAGTCTTTATAAGTTCATAATTCTATTTAAAATCGGAAAATGAGGATTGTACAGTACCATAATGTCTATAAGTTATAGGATTAGGGACGGTTTACAGACATGTTTTTAGCACGGGTATTTTGAAAACAGGGGGTAGAAAATAAATACAAAAAATTGATATATGATTTTGATCTTTTCTGATAAATTTCAAACGGGTTATGTAAAAGAATAAGAAGACAAAAATTTACAAAGACCACATATATTTAACGTTCTGAGAACGTTAACTAGCTCTGCTAGTTCTTACATAAAAATAATACATCAATTAGTGTTACATTTTCTTTCTGTGAGAGTGTTTTAAATGAACTTAAACCTTTTAAGTATGCACAGATTTTCATTTCAAAGGCTATTTTTAACATTTCTAATGCTCTAAGTTCGACTGTTTCGTATCCTTGTTGTTTAAGAAATTCAATTAAAAAGTGTTTTAAAATGGTGTTCATGGGGGGTGATAAAAGATTAGTAATATGTTTGGAATAAAGAATAATTGTAATTTAAGGATATTCAATTATAAGGGAGTATGAGAGAGAGTGAACTAAACATATTTATTTTAATTTAATATCTTTTTATTCGTAACTAAATCTGTTTTAATTGAACAACTTTCAAAATAAATTCCTTCAAAATATTTTTCTTCTTCTTCATCCAAAGAATATATTTTGTGTTTAATTAACTCTCTAAGAGTTAAAGATTTGTTTCCAAACTACCCTTTTAAATCTTTACTTATTTCTTCCTCATCCTCTTCTTCTTCCATAATTTTAAAATTAAATTCTTCTCCCTCATCATCCTCTATTTCTTCTTTGTAATCAATTTCTTCCCTATCTGAAAAGGTGTTTGTATCTACTACTGGGATATCTTTGTGAACATCATCATCCTCCAAGACATCTATAGTGATACTATTTCCTTCTCTTGTAATAATCTATTATATTATTATGAAATGTATATTGTACCCGAATAACTTACATTATCATAGTCTTCGATTAGTAAGGGACAAGATTCTTTTAATTTAAGTCTCTTGTACTTCTATTGGTTTTTCCTTTGAGAGATTAATTGGAGGATGAAGTTTATTTAAATAAACATTAGTAAACCTTTTATTACCAAGAGTTGGATCAAATATTATGTTAAACTTTCTCATTGTAGAAGAGTTCTATTCAATAATTAACAATTTAAAAACTATTTCAAAGGACTAAATAAGGATTATTTGTTTACTATTATTTCTTTCTAATTATTTTTAAATAATTTGAATCTATCTAATTTGAAAACTTAATTATTTTTAATACTAGTTTATTTGTGTTATAAAAATTAAAAGCACATTTCAAAATTATTAAAGAGATTTCCAAATTAATCCAATTTCCAAAATCATTTACATTAAATATCTTTTAGAAGTCTTTTGTTGGATATTTCTATTTTATTTTATTTCCCCTATTTTAGAAGTTTATGTTGCTAACACGAGTAAAGAGTTTATTAAAATACAGATATTAAAGAAATTCTCACACTGTAGTAATATTCTTTATTGTTACTTTGGTTTACTATTATATCTTTTCTATACCCGTACAACTAGTACATAGAATGGCCACTACTAATGGCTACTAAGAATCCCTGCATTAAATTAGAACTAAGTAATTAGAATCGAGTGGTGAGAATATCACAATTTGATAGAGAGAGAAAAACAATTAGTGAAGTAAGTTTTAAATATTATTCAGATAGTATTTGTATTGTTTTTTCACATCATGTAATGTAAATGAACACCTTGGGATAACAATTATGTTAATTATTTTAGTATTATTGTTTTATACTGCCTAACAACAATCAAGATATGAATACAACAATTATCTTCATATGTTCTGCAAGATTCATTAACTAACCTACCTACTATTATAGCTTATAAAAGAAGAGTATGAAACTGTTAGATACAATAAAGAAGTATTGGAAGTATAGGAAGTAATAGAATTTGAATATTCCTAAGATTTATGACTATTACAGTTACCTTAGTAATAATATTTACTAGTTATTAAGTTAATATATTTATTAGTCCAATCTTTTCTATTCTCAAATTCTGGACAATTAGGATTATTAAAACTTCATTTACCACACACACACACAACAAGATGGAAGGAACATTTATTGTTAACAACTGATATCAAATTTAAGAATGTATCGTTGACTATAATAGGGAACAATAGTGTTGGTAAATCAATCATTATTAAGGTGTTAATTCTATCCTTATTCTGGTGAAATATATTTAGATGAACAAGAACTAAGATCAGTGAAACCTTCTGTTGTACTCCACAGTACAGTACGACTCTATAATTGAATTTAAAATTAGTTGTTTATTTTCATGGGGTAAATTTATAAACTAGAAATTAAATAAAAACTAATAATGATTATGTGGTAGGATATATCAGAAAACTTATTATAATGAGTTATTTAAAATTCAATTAACCTGTTTTGTAAATAATAGTTGTTCACACAATAGAAAATTATTTAATTGTTAATAGCCATAGACTACTGTAGGGAAAGAATATGTTACAACTCTTGAATTGCATTCATACAATTTATTAATAAAATTTTTTATTCGTAGGATATTAATGTTTTAAATTCCTTTGATTACACTTCCTACAATTTATTGAAAGCTTTATAAAATGTTTATAATTATAAAATTTTAATTTAAGTAAACTAAAAGTGGAATTTAACCCTTAATTTATTAAATTCTTAGCATTGTAAACAGAATAATGAATAGTTAAGAAAGTAAGACCCATAAACAAAAGGATAAAATAGTTTGTAACAAAGATATTGGAATATAAGTTTGAAGTTGAGGAAAGAATTGAATTAACTAAGATTTAGATTATAGTTGGTTATTTAAGAATGGGTGACAATTGTAAAGGATAGTTGGAAATGAAGAGTTAGTAGAATAAGAGAGAGTTGAAAGAAAGTAGTAAACTTTATACAATAGGGTGTTAAAAGAGACATACAGGATTATACAAAGTAAGAAGGGAAAGCAAAATGTTTAATTGTGAAAAGGTTTAGAATTATGCTAGAAGATTCAAAGTTACGACTATTGAGATTAAGTTTATAAAAAGAATAACAACTAAACATGAGGGTTAAATGGAAAGAGAAGATAGAAGTAAACAAATGAAGGTAGTCATAGAATAAAAGAACTGGTTGATTTATATTAAGATAAAATGAAAAGGTTGAATATTTAGAAGGGTGAAATTTACTATTAACACAAAACAAAAGGAAAAGGTAGACAAAATACAAAATATTATTAAGAGATAAATTTGAGAAGTACGAAGAATTATTAATAGATAGAAAGGAGTTTAGAAGTTTAATAATACTTTTAGAGATGGTGACTGTAAACTCACTAAGCTTAATTTTTGTAAATGAGGTAGATAAAAATTTCTAAACATATTGTTACGAGGATAAAACAGTAATTGACTTGAAGGAAGAATTTTATAATCTTGAGATAGAGTTTCATAAACTTACAACAAAGTTTGAGTTAAAATAAAATGTATAGAATAGTTATACGAATTCTCCACACATATAGAGAATAATGAATAATAATATTTTTGATAAATTTAGAGAAGAGGTTGTCAAGGTGTATATGAATAATATAGTTGTTAAGCGAGATCAACCACACATGAAGATTTATTAAAAAAAGGATTTAAAAGGATTTAAAGAGTTAATGTAGTGTAAATGAGAAGAAGTAAAACTATTAGGTGTAACAATTTATAACACTAATGAAATTGAGAGAAGGTGACTTTAGAATTCAAATACTAAATTAATGTAAATGAATGATAAGATTTAGAGATTGACAACATAGTTTAAATGGTTCATAACACACTACCCATACAGAACTAAAGACTTATGGAGACCCTAAAGAAGATGTTTAATGGGATAGACTAAGTATTGAGAATAGTTTTGTTGATCATAAAGAAGGATTGATATTAAGAATACTTTTAGAATATTTAAAGACAATTGTATTACGGTATTGGAAATATTTTATACCAGAAGTAAGTGAATTGATTTTGATTGTAATACAATAGTACTTGCTACTCTTGACCGGGGAGATATACAATTAGTGAGAAAGAAGAGTTAGCAATTATATTTGGTATTAATAAATTATTAAATAATTTAAATTGTGAGGAAATTCATTTGATGACTGATTCGTAAAACTTTATCCGAGATTAGAAGCAAACCATAAATTAATCGAATAAATAGATTGTTATAGAAGATAGGAGTTCTTCAACTTCACAGGTGAATATTTTAAAGAAGAAATGAGGACAGATACTCGAGTAGACAGTATGAATCTAAGGAACTGTCAGAATAAGAATAAATAAATAGAAGATAAGCATATGATTAGTAAGGTTGAAAAGGTATTTAGGGAATTCTTAACTTGTGAGTTAATGAAATTAATTATAAAGACAAAAGAAATGTAAACATGTTTATTAAAAACTAAATCACATAGAGGTGTTAAAAGTATTTATTAAATGTAGGGTTTGAACCCCCAAGTAATTAAATGCTTAACATGGCGAACACAAGGATGAATAGGGAAACAAGTGAGACCCGTAGTCAGGAGGCTAGAAAGATGTTAAAAGAGGCAGTAAGGATAGATTGGCGGCTTAAAATTATGTTGGAGGTCGAGGAGATTGAGTTAAGACAAGTGTTAGAATATGCTTCTTCAGAATTACAGGATTTTATTTTTGAAAATTTTTATGGTGGTTCAAAGAAGTGGAAAGAAATTTTAATTGAGCTAGAGGAAAAGGCTAAGAAAGAAGAAATAGAAGAGAAACACAAAGCAGAGAGAGTAGAGATGTTGGAACAGGTATACAATGAGGTACTTGTAAAGTTTAGAGAGAAGCAGAAAGAAGAGAGATATAGATTATTTAGAGTAAGGAGAGAGATTAGGCAACGAACAATATGCTTCATGTGTGAGAATGTCGGGCATTATGCAAGGGAATGCAAAGGAAAAAGGGTGGAGAGATCTAACGACAAGAAAGATCTGATGGAACGAAAAGAAAATAAAGTAGTAAAGGATAAACCAAAACAGTCGGTGCCGGAACAAAAAGAAAATGTAAAAAGATTTAGAGCAGTTAACAAGTTAGAAGACCTAAAGTTAAAATATCCTGAGGTACTAACGGAAGCAAATGATAAGATTAGATATCTTACAGGAGAAAAATGTTCTATACATACAAAGCAAGGTGAAAAGGTAGTAAAAAAAGGTCAGGTTGTACCCCATTATTTAAGAGAAAGATTTGAGACTTATTTGGATCAGTTGGAAGGTAGAGGAATCATTAGAAGGTCTAGGAGTGAATGGAGAAGTCCTATAAGGGCGTTGGAAAAACCGAATGGGGATGTCAGGTTAGTAAGTAACTTAATGGCGTTGAATGAATTAGTAGAGAAAGATCCATATGATTTACCATTAATAAAGGATATAATTAGAGCTACACAAGGATCAAAAGTATTTTCTGTCATTGATTTAAAAGAAGGCTTCTACCATATAGAGATTGAAGAACATCATAAACACAAGACCGCTTTCGAAGTAAATGGTAGGGTATACGAATGGAATAGTATGGTGATGGGCTTTAAAAACTCGCCTCACATCATGCAAAGAGCTATGAATAATATTTTAGATAAGCTTAGAGGTAAAGGAGTAGAAGTATATATGGACAATATAGTTATCCATGCAACAGATCAAAATGAGCATGATGTGTTACTAGAGAAGGTTATAAGGAGATTCAAGGAGTGTGGGCTAAGAATTAACCCTGGAAAGATTCAATATAAGTTAGAGGAAGTTAAGTTATTAGGAGTAAGTATAAATGGAGAAGACATTAAACCAAATGAAATAAAGAGACAGGAGACATTGGAATATAGAAGGCCAAGTAATGTTAAAGAATTAAGAAGATTTCTGGGATTAGCAGGTTGGTTCAGGGATTTTATACCACAATATGCATATAGGACAGCAAGACTTACAGAAGCCCTTAAGAAGGATGTAAAATGGAACTGGACAGAAGACATGGAGAGTGCTTTTATAGATTTAAAAGAGGGTTTGAGAGATATGAAAGAGTTAAAGATAGCTAATAGTAGTAAGTTATATAGACTGAGGACAGACGCTTGCGATACAGGAATTGGAGCTATTTTATTGCAGGAAAACAAGGAAGGTAAATGGGTCCCGATACAATGGGCATCAAAGATGCTAACACCCACAGAAAGAAGGTACACAATAAGTGAAAAAGAAATGCTGGCTGTATTGTTTGGGATCATGAAATTTGAAAGTGATTTACGTGGAAGGAAATTTCATCTAATGACGGATCATAAAGCGTTGGCTGAAATAAGAAACAAGCCATACTTCAATAATAATAGAATAAATAGATGGATAGAGAAAATTCAGGAGTTTGATTTTACTATAGAATATGTAAAGGGGGAAATGATGACAGATGCAGATGCTCTGAGTAGACAATATGAGTCGGTTGAGGTGACAGAAGAACAGAAAATTAAAGAACAGAAGAAAAAAGAGTTGGTCGAGAAACAAACATTGGGTAAAGAAAAAAAACATATCGTTGAAAAAGATGGAAAAAGGTACTGGGAATTTTCAACGGGAGAAGTCAAAGAGATTTTAGAAACTGGTAAAAGGGAAGTTGAAATCAAAAGGATTCATCAAGAGTTAAACCATAGGGGACTTAAAGGTACATACTATAATATTAAACAAAGATGGTACTGGCCAGGAATGAAAGATCAAATTAATAAGGTCCTAAAGGAGTGTGAGGTATGCAGTATAAACAATAGGAAGACTAAAGGTGGATTTGATTTTGTGGTCACAAGAAGAAAACTCGAGAAAGTCGCTTTAGATTTGATGGACATAGGAGGAGAAAATAGATATGTGATTATTGGAATTGATTACTTTACAAGGCGTCTCTGGGGTGAAAGGATTAAATCTAAAGAAACGAGTGTCATTATAGAGGTTTTACAAAAATGGATACGTAAAGATGGTTTCCCAGTAGAATATGTAACAGATAATGGTAAAGAGTTTGTGAGTAACGAGTTCAAAGAATGGTGTTCAGAAAATAGTATAGAACATAGAAAAGTAGGTTTGGAGGCTCATAGGAGCAATGGAAGAGTAGAGCGATGTATAAGAACTATTAGAGAAGCAGTCACAAAACAGATAGAAGGTTCATTAGAAGAGAAAATAGAAAAGGCTATTAAAGGATATAATAATACTTTGCATACAGCTATAAAATGTACACCAATGGAAGCCTGGAAGGATCAGACAGCAGAAACAACCATCGAGAATGATAAAAACGGAGAGTATGCAAGTAGGTTTAAGAGAAGATTCAGAGAGAGTTTTATCCCGGGGCAGCCCGTACGGATAGCAAGAAATGAAAATTTAGGAACCAAAACGAAAATAGAAAAAGGAAGGTTCACAAGAGTTGGAAAGATTGTTGCGACTTGTGAAAATGACTCTTATATTGTGAGACTTGAAAATGGAAAAATGGTAAAAAAGCGACACTATGACCTAAAGAAAATTTAAAGAGTGGTAATGTAGGTGAGACTACCCGTCTGGAGGGGGGATGTAGGGTTTGAACCCCCAAGTAATTAAATGCTTAACATTAAATAATATTTAACAGTGATGCTACTGGTAGTAAATGAAGGATAAACTATTCGGGTAGTAGAAGAATATGAAATATGGATTATAAAGAATAAGAGGAGTTCAGTATAATTGTTTTTGGTAAAAGAAAAGAGTTGGAGAATGTTGTATTAGATTTAATGAATATAGGTGGATAAAAAGAATATGTACTTGTAGATATTAATTATTTTATTAGAATACTCTGATACAAGAAGATCAAATCGAAAAAGAAATATTTCTTAAATAATATCAAACATATTGTTGTGAGATATTCTCATACTCCATATAAATAATTTAATTAAATACCCTTAACTTACAATATTTACAACACATAGGATGTTTGGATTAGAATCCAAAAGAAATAATAAAAGAATTTAAATGGGAATAAGGATAATTAGAGAAGAAATAGTAAAACAATAGGAGGATTCATTGAATGATAAGATTTAGATAGGTATAAAAAACTACAATTATTCATTACACACAGTTATTAAACGTACATCGTTGGAAGGATAAAAAAGGGAGAAACAATTATAGAACCCTATGAGAAGAGAGAATACACAAGGAGATTTGGAGAAACTTTTATACCAAACCAAATAGTTAGGAGAGAATATCTTTAAATAAAAGCAGAGTCATACAAAGGATGATTTACAGGACTAGAATAGATTATTTTAAATTGTGTAAACGACCCTTGTATTGTGAAGAACTCTATTGTAACCTACCTAATGAAAGAGTGTAAAGGTAGTTCTTAAATTCATGTAGTGGGACTAATTGCATTGGAGGGGCGATGTTGAGTTTGAATCTTAAAGTTATTAAATTCTTACAACAATTCAGAGAATTAGATTTGAATCTCATAAATCTACATAATAGGAAAGATAATTAAGAAATATTTTTTCCTTATCAATATTAGGAGAAGAATCTTTTTAGATTATACAATTTGTCAGATGAAGAATATAATGATGATTCTAATTATTATCCAATTTTAGATAATTTTAAAGATGATGAGATAAAAAGGAAGACAATGTTATAAATTTATAAACTCTTATAGCTATATTTAAATTTATTTATTAGGCATTTAGATTACGAATTAGAAAATTTGATAAAAAAACCATAAACAAGGTTTCTAAATTGAATTGTTTGATAATTATGAAGATTATAAGAATTTTCTAATAAACATTGTAATTAAATAATTTTACGGAATAATTTCTTTTTCTTAAAAAAGATCACCCCTCAAATAGAGAGTGGTTGTTTGAAAAAGATTTAATAGAATTCATATAAATTGAAATTAAATGTTATAAAATAAAACTGAAGATACAAATCAAAAGATTTATTTGTTTTACATCCTCATTTACAAACCAGATGGCATTTGTATACGGTTTTTATCAAGGGATCTTTTACCCTATCTATGTTTTCATCCTTACCAGCCCTGATTTTCATAGATTCTTCAGTTAATCTTCTACCGTAACTAAATCCTACAAGATTTAGAGATATTGATAGAATTTAAATACTCAATAGAATCTTCTTTTGAATGCTCTTCACTTAAAAGTACAATTCCTGGAATACCATAAAGAACTGTTGAATTTAAATCCTTTATTGTTCGATTGGCTACTTCAGTTGGACATGATTTACTATTCGATTCTTTTCCTTCTGTAACAAAAACCTATTCTAATGAATAAGTGAAGATAAGATATTGATTTTACTATTAGATCAATTCTGCTATTCTGACATGTTTTTGCATATTGTGTAAGGACATTACAATAATTTGCAATAATACAATTCTCATTAACAGAAATATTGTTGATTACAAATAATGACCTCCATTTTGGAAACTCAGCATCTTGAGATGTTATTTTAGGTATTCTTAAATCTTCTATACCCACAGAGATTTTCACTAGGCCATAAAAAATGTTAAGTCCCTTATCCAACTTTATCCTTACACAAATACCCTTTTATTTAAAATCAACTTGTTTTTTATCTGTAGAAGAGTTTTGATTAAAAGTTTCTTTACCCCACCAATATATTTTTATAATTCTTCTGTTGTAAATAGAAATTCTCTAAATTTTGTTTATAATTTCACTGAATTTGAATTGTATATGGAGTTTCATCTTCTGCAAAGATTCTTTTTTCTAACATTTCTAAATTGAATTATTATTCACTCGGGCTCTCTATTTTACAAGGACTAATTGTCTTATAATTCATACAGAAGTAAACTAATGTCATTAATAATAATCTACAACCTAACTTGGTTGATAAGAACAATAATTTTACTTTTATTAAAACATTCTTACAATGCTTTTGTAATAAATCTGTATATTTGTTAAATGATTGCTGTATTCTTAATAAAAATGTTTTTATATAAAAGTTTGAGATGTTATTTAAAGTAAAATATATTTAAAAGTAGAGTTAATTTAACTATCATTGTAAAATTTAAATAAAGATTGTTTTTAATTGTCTTACTGTTTTTAAACATTAATTAAAAGACTTTTATGTTTTGTAAAAATTGTTAAAAGGAAATTGAACACTAAACAATAATTACATCTTATTACGAATATTTGCAGAATCTTATAAAAGATATTCAGATAGGGAGAAAGGTTAATTATAAATTACATTGTTATGGGTTTAAATTGTGTACTTTTACTGCTTTATTATATACTCATGTAGTTAATGTAAATACATATTGTTTTTTTTTTCGATAAGTGATTATCTTTTATTCTAAATAAATTTTTTATAAGAAACTGTTTTTGGTTTGTTTGAAATTTACCTCTAAAAGACAAGTACGATCGTGATTCTTTAACTTGCTGTGTAAAATACAAACATATACAAATGTATAAAAATATAAGATTACAAGAATATAAGAATGTAAGAATTTTAATTATTTTAATTATTATTATAAAAACCACTTTGTAATAATCTTTCATAGATTTTCCTTTTGGCTTCATTACAAAAGTGTATAAGAAACGAAATTGCAATATCTCTTCCTATAATTGGAGAATCAGCATTCTCTTTATTATCGTCGGACTCTTTTTCACACATCTTTCTAGTGTTCTTAAACCAAATTTCAATTGATCGTAAATGTATATTTAACAACATGCTTAGGTCCTTTTTCGTTGTTAGTGACGGGTATGGTGTTATACAAAACACACGAAACAAAACCATATTTGTATAATCGGAGTTAAATTTGGAATATATAAATCTTTTAGGTACATTTTTTCTATATTTTTTAAGTTTTATTAGGCCTAGTATCGCCTCTTCTTCAAGTTTACCTCTGTTTTCTTCCCCCATATACTTTTTGATCGTTTTTTTTTATTTTATATGTTTTTAGATAAATTAATAAGTCCGTAAAAAGTAAAATGGTTAATAATCCATAACAATAAATCTTTTTTAATAAAATTCTTTAAAATTGAATATTTATCTTTGGAATATATATATTATTACTTATGATGTGTCAAAGGCCCTCATTGTAACGACAAGTACAAGTCGGTAGATCATATGGCTACTCAGTGTGATAGAATGCTATCACACGATTACATGAGGAGACACAATGAGGCTTTAAGTAGTATACATCTTCCAATTGTGCCTGAACTACGGATTATCTAAATCGAAGAAGATTCGAAATTTTTTTTTTTTTTTTTTGTAGCCTGAGGTTGGGAGAAATCTTACATAGAGAACTAGGTAGCATGACTGTGGCCATTCCTCTACACTAGATACTGTGAGATTCCTACTCACTAAAACTCCCACCTCCTATTGGCATCTCGCGCGACAAGCGCTACCGTACCCATTGGGCTTAGGTTCCAGGCGAAACCCCCACTATTCGAAGCTTCAATCCTTTGCACTCAGTTCCGAGGATCCACAGTGGCCGATCTTAACGGGCGTGGGGTCTAGACCCGGGGAAGAGGGCACCGGCTTTCACAGCTTATTGCACCCCTATCATATCCGTATTACTCACATCCTTACACTATCAACCTTGATTGAACCTCTCCTCGCCCAGGAGTTTTTGAACTGTGTACGGAATCTGAAAGGAAGGTCCTAAGGGTGCTCATCCATGTCCGGATTTTCCCCTTTAATATCATCCACCCTTCTAGTGAATGTGTCCTGGTTGGGAGTTGAACCCACATTCTCCTCCGTTGACCGGAGGTGTTTTACCGTTAAACCACAAGACCTGTGAATCCGAAGGGCAAGCAACTGGGGGAACTAAGAGCGCTCAACAGTTGCATAGGCATGCGGGAATTAACCCATTGTTTCATAACATGTGGACCTCTTACACAAGGTTAGTCACATTACCTCATCTACCCACGGAAAACACAGAAAAAACCCCCCGAGCGGGAATCGAACCCGCAGACTCCAGAGCTACCGCAACGGTGTGATACCATTTCACCACGGAGGGTTAAGAAGATTCGAAATCATTCTGTCCAAGAATGTACCTCTAATGACAGGGCAGAAATAAGAGTAGACACCCGCATCCCAACGGGTATTGAAGTAAAGTATAATAAGCCTGATATGCTAGATAGGCTTAGAAAGGAAATTCTTATCATTGAGGTGGGTATAACTAGCTTTGACCACCTACGGCAGTTGAAGTGGAGAAGAAACACAAATATGACCTTCTTGCCGATCACTGTGGCTCTCTACACGGGTACAAGACTAGAATAGTTTCGTATGTGATGGAGTGGTGACAACTTATCACCAAAGATATAGAAAAGAAATAGGAATTGACAGTCGCATTGAGGCGTTATTCGAAACAAAAGAACTTAAGATGACACTAGAGATCTGTACTATGGAAGCTCCCAGAGAAGACTCTTCGCCATCTGTACCTCATCTAAAAACAAGCTTGTTGAATTTTAGTCCCCAAGACCCTGAATCTCCTACTTTTCCCTCTGTCTGTGAGTCTAAATGAAGTTTACACTACCACAACTATACTCGAATAAATTATTTAATTAGAAACTGTTTTTAGTTTATTTAAAATCCATCTGTAAAAGACAATTACGATCGTCAGTCTTTAAATTTATTGTGTTAAATACAATTGTATACAAATATAAGAATGTAAGAATTTTAATTATACTATAAAAACCACTTTAAAAAAATCTTTCATAGATTTTCTTTTTTGCTTCCTCACAAAAGTATAAGAGAAATGAAATCTCAATAGCTCTTCCTGTCATTATAGAATCACCATTCTCAATATTATTTCTAGTTTCTTCCAAGAATTTTCTGGTGTTCTCAAACCAAGTCGTAACTTTTCGGAAATTGATATTGAGCAACATACAAAGATCTTTTTTAGTTACTAAAGACGGGTATGGTGTTATACAAAAAACACGAAACAGAACCATATTTATATATTCGAAATTAAATTCAGAAATTATATATTTTAAAGATACATGCTTTTCATTGTTTTTAAGTTTTAGTGAATCTAGTATCGATTCCTCTACAATTTTATCCCTGTTCTCCTCACCCATATACTTTTTGATCGTTTTTTTTATTTTATATTTTTTTTTGATGAATTAATTAGTCCGTAAAAAGTAACATAGTTTAAAATACTTAACACTAAGTCTTTTTAAACAAATTCTTAAAATTTAATTTCATCTTTGTAATATATTTATTATTACTTATGATCTATAATTTCTAAAGATATTTAAGATTGATAAGATCATTACTTTTATAAACAATAATAGAAATCAAAATACTGTTTTAAATTTAAGACAAAATCTATAAATTACAATAAATAGTTGAAAATAACTTTGACTACATATATTTTGATCACAAAATCTTTATATTTTTATAATTAAAGTTTTACTGAGAAGAAAGATAAAACACAAAATGCTAATTCACAGATAGTAGCTCTGGTTTTCTGATTGTATAAACATTAAATATTACAAATATTATTTCTGTATATTATCTGTACTATGTTGGGATTGTTGAAATGGAGCCCGACCAGTTTAAGACCATTGACGACAAAATCCGCCGTATACTTACACGTCATCATGTGCACCATCAACCCACGTGCAAGGAGACATTGTACTTACCAAAAGAAGAATTGAAAAGAAGAATCTCGAAAGTTGAACATAGGAGATAACGTATGCTTCTCCAGCTTGTTTGGACGCTAGAGTCTAACCAGGATCTTCTCCTTAGAAGGAAAGTAATATTAAAGTTAGAAAACAATAAGTATTTACACCTGTCGAAGATAAACACTTTCCTTAGAACAAAATACAATCTCCAAGAAGAGGTCAACCTGATGACCCTTGAGGAAGCCCAAATATCCTCCATATACAGTGATATTAGAAATAAAATAAATCACACAAAACTGTATAGGCTGAAGGATGACTCCCTTATATCAATAAAGAAATCTTCGATCTGGCTAGAACATGGAGAAGTCCAACCTCGAGAAGAAGGTGCTTTATGTGCACTTCAAGATAGAAACATATTCTTAGAAAAAGGTGTCAAATGCCCTCACTGTAACAACAAGTACAAGTCGGTAGATCATATGGTTACTCAGTGTGATAGAATGCTATCACACGATTACATGAGGAGACAAAAAGAGGCTTTAAGTAGTATACATCTCCAATTGTGCCTGAACTACGGATTATCTAAGTCTTAGAAAATTCGAAATCATTCTGTCCAAGAATGTATCTCTAATGACAGGGCAGAAATAAGAGTAGACATCCGTATCCCAACGGGTATTAAAGTAAAGCATAATAAGCATAATATCTTTTTGCTAGATAAGCTTAGGAATGGAATTCTTATCATTGAGCAGGGTATTACTAGCTTTGACCACCTACGAGCAGTTGAAGTTAAAAGAAACATAATATGATCTTCTTGTCGATCACTGTGGCTCTCTACACGGGTACAAGACTAGAATAGTTCCGTATGTGATGGACTGGTGACTACTTATCACCAATAATATAGAAAAGAAATAGGAATTGACAGACGCATTGAAACGTATATCGAAACAAAAGAACTTAAGATGACACTAGAGATCTGTACTATGGAAGCTAACAGAGAAGACTCTTCGCCATCTGT
>CAWUHP010000022.1:0-14491 GCA_963922035.1 Amblyjoppa proteus | reverse complement strand
TAACTTAAGAATCTGTCCAATCTAACCTCTTATAAAAAGTTAACGAATTTTAAATAAATTTTAATTTTAGCCCTTGAAAGTTGGATATAAAAATAGATTTCAAGCTTTAAGAAGTTCATAAGTCTATTTAAAATTGAAAAATGAATACTATACAGTACCATAATGTCTATAAGTTATGGGATTAGGGATGGTTTAGAAACATTTTTTTTAGCACGTGATTTGTAAAAACAGGGGTAGAAAATCAATTAAAAATTGATATTTGATTTGATCTTTTTTGAGAAATTTCTGAGGGGTTATGTAGGAGGATAAGAAGACAAAAATTTACAAAGTCCACATATATTTAACGTTCTAAGAACGTTAACTAGCACAGCTAGTAGACAATAAAAATATAATGGATGTTAATCATTTATTAAAGAAGAATTAAAATCAAAAGTATACATACTTAATGTAGTATAAAGTTATTAAATATATCACTATACAAGTTATGAATGAATTATAATGTGATGATTTAACGGAATTAAAATCATTATTATATTTTTAATTTTACAGACTGTAAAGATGAAGAATTAAACATATTCATTACGGGTTAATACCTTTCTTATTTAAATTTATAAAAGAGACAGCGTACCACTAACACAGATCCAATCCCCTTTACACTGATAGACAAATCAGTATCATTTACAGATTGAGAGTCACACTAATAATTTATTTAATTGTTGTAATACTGTTATTAGAAAATAATAAACAATAAAATATAATTTTCTCTAATTTTTCTTACGATATAAATTAATTTAAGGAAATATACTATTTACACACAAATACAATATATTTACATACCAAATACTACATACTACATACTAATACATACTAATACATACTAATACCAAATACAATATCTTATTACACAAACATACTAAATACAAATATATTCACTACAATTATTCTCCCCCACTAATGGAAAAGTTTATAACAATCGATGACTTTGAAATGGGAAAGAAACTGGAACTGGTAAGTTTGGGGAGGTTTGGTTGGCTAGAGAGAAGAACAAAGGATACGTTGTAGCCCTAAAAATTATTAAAAGAAAGGCCATTGAGTCTAAAGAAACAGCCAAACAGATTAGGAGGGAGATAGAAATACACAGTAGATTATCCCACAAAAACATACTAAGAATGTACGGGTACTTTTATGACTTAGAAAGATTATACATTATTTTAGAGTATGCCAGTAAGGGAGAATTATTCCAAATTATCAATGATAATGGTGGGGATTTAGTGAGGAAATATCTTCAGGGTACATAAAACAAATGATTGAAGCCCTGACTTATCTTAAAAGTAATGAAATACTCCACAGGGATATTAAACCAGAGAATTTATTAATTGGATCTGATGGTCTTTTAAAGGTGGCTGACTTTGGGTGGGCTGTGAAAAATGTAGATAAAAAGAGACAGACACTTTGTGGTACTTTAGAATATCTCCCCCCCTGAAATGATACGATCCCAACAACACGATCATACCTGTGACCTGTGGAGTTTGGGTATTTAACCTACGAGTTCCTGGAAGGGCGACCACCATTTGAAATAAAACCAAGATGTGTAAGTGCAGCCAGGAGACATATAAACTGGGAGAATTTAAGTAAACCAGAAGGGATGAGTATAATAGCTTATGACTTTATTAATAGATTATTAACTAATAGTAAGTCGGAGAGAATGTCTTTGGAGGATGCAATTCTTCATCCTTTTATTAAGAATTACAATAAAGATAAATTAAAATAACATAATTTTTTATCCCTCTAAATGAAAGAATACATTAAATCTATTGACTTTGACTTAGTAGATGATTTTATTGTACTAGACAATGTTTATGGGGAGATAAAAGGAAGGAAACTAAATTAATCTTAGACTTTGAAATAAGCAACTGCATGGAACAACTTATTAGTAAAAGTAGTATTTCTCAAATTCTAAATTTAGTAAAGAATATTGATTTATTGTTTGTGATAAACAAGAAGAGTGGCTCTAAAGTATTCGAAACTATCTTTAAGACAACTTTAATAAAATTAAAGAAGAGAAAATTAAGAAAGATTTGTACAAAAGAATAAAAATGGAATTAATGATACCAATTTACGAATCCTTAGAATTAATTGTAACCAATACAAATGGGGCTTTTGCATTACGAAAGTATTTTGAATATGCAAATGTAGAAGAATTTAATTTTACTCTACAATTTCTAAATCTTTTGGATACCAATTTAAGTGTAGAAACAATTATTACAATTTTGGTTTATTTAAAATTCAATTACAGTAAAAGAATAGCTAGAAGAATTGTAGAGAAATATTTAAATTTAGATTATTTAAAAACACCTTCTTTTAGTTTTATTTTTGAAGATTTAATACAATTGGGAGATAAAAAGACATTGGAAATTATTTCTAAATTTGTAATAGATAATTTTAAAGAACTTGGAGAAGATAAATATGCAAACTATGTGGTAAGTAAGATAGTACAAAGGATGCCTAAAAGAAATGAATTGTATTTCCAAAGTTTATGTGAAAATATAAATTCTAATGTGGTACTAAAAATATTTGAGAATTATTGTAAAGAAAAGAATACAGAAAGAATTAGAGAAATATTGGAGAAATACTTTCAAATAGAAGAAAATGTGTTTTATGAACTTCTTTTAAGTACACAAAATGGAATAAATACAAAGTTTGTGGATTCTGTAGTATGTTTAATGGACTTAGAAGAAGATGTTTTTGGGATAAATTCGGATTTTGTAAAGTTTTACACGGAAGAATGGCTTAATAAAAAATGTGGCATAAAACTTACTAAGGGGTTCTTAGAAGGAGGGGGGTCCATTAAATTAAAGAAACAGCTAATAGGGAAAATTAATATAACACAAAAATTAATAAAAAAGAAAGATGGTGTAAAAATACAGAATTTGGTAAAATCTTTGAAAAGAGTTAGAGGGGTCTAAAGGTAGATATAAGATTTGCAAACTATAAATGATTATTCACCACTACATACTACATATACCTTTTTAATATTCTCTATATAATTATTCACCACTACATATTCCTTTTAATACTCTATTTCTTCAAATAAACTTTTTATTCTTTAAAAACTCTTTCATTGAATAGAACAAATACAACTGAACTGAAATATACAACATAAGAATTAAAACTCCCAAGACAGTTGCAAAAATAAACACTTTCTTATGCTCTCCCTCAATCTTATTAATTCTAGAAGACAGTTCATCTGTAGCTAGAGAAGTCTGGTGTAAAAGATTATCAATCTTTGTAAGAGAGTACATAGCTGGTTCTACTCTTACTTGTTTGGCTACATCCGTTCTAAAAGTATCAAATTGTGTTTCAAATTTAACTTCTAATTGTCCAAAGAATCCTCTTTGTCTTTCGTTAGGAGTCATTTCACAAATTAAATCTTCATTGTTTGTAATGTTAAAAGAAAAGTGTGTCTCTTGATTGTTAGGGAGATTGTCATTTTGGAAGAATATACTGTTATTGGCTGTTCTTATTACTACCTTAAAAGTAGAATCTGTTCCTTCTAAAGGACTAAAGAATCCTTTACAGATTTGATCTCCTGAGACATCAAAGACAAGAGTTTTAGTTTCTGTTGAATTCTTCCATTCGAAGATTTCACAAAAGACACAGGAAAAATAGAAAATGGAAAACATGGGGGGATAAAAAAGAAAGTAATGAAGGGGACTAATGGAGGAGACTAATGATTATGAATAAATAATTAAGGAGACTAATGAAGTAAGTTAATAATTTATAACAATCCTTTGGAAATAATTAATGAAAGACTTATCTTCATTTAGAATAGCCTTTCTTCCTTTACAAATCTTTAAAATATCTGAAATAGGCAAATATTCCCCATTGGAAGTTTTGCATGAGAGAAAAATAAACAAACCCTTTTCTTGGATATTCAAAGCTTCTTCAACTGTAGAAATACAAATAAAATTATTTTCATTTTTTCCTACTTTTCTTAATATTTTTTTAGTAATTTTAAAACCTTCAGAGAGATTCAAAAGACCTTTTCTAGTTGTTAATTCTCTTTCTAAAAGATTGGCATCACTTTTAGTTTTACAAATTAAGAACATTTGCTTATCAAGATTAAAATCTAAAGCTAAAATAAACTTCTTTTGGAAATCTAAAAATGAAAGATAGTACACGACATTAAAGGTTATTTCAAAAGGATCAACTTTAAATGGATTTAAATCTTTCTCTATAACTTTGGGAGAAAGCTTCAGTATGTCCAGAGAATGTTCTAGAAATATTTCTATTTCTAAATTGTTGCATTCGGTTTCTAAAAATATCTCCAATTTGTTTGTTGTCTTTTTAATGCACATAATTTCATCTTTAATGCGCATAAAACACCAACATTCTACATTTTCTTCTGGGGAAATTGTTACTTTAAGAAAGGCCTTTTCTCGTTCTACTTGAACTTCAAAGAGACAAATTTTGTCTCTTTTTTGTTTTTTAATTCTTTTGAGTAGAACAATACTTTTCCTTACAAGCTCATATTTCTTAACATACAAAAGAACTTCAATAAAAGAATTTAAAATTCTTTCAATATTTTTCACAATAAAAAGCAAATCACATTTAAGTGAAAATTTAGATACATAAAAGTTTTGAATGTGCGCCATTAACAAAACATACAATTTGTGTTCTTCTGTTTTTTCAAAGGGTACTTTTAAGTATTCACAGATTTCATTGAGTGCATATTCTTCATCTCCCCTCAAAAGCATATTAGAAAAATCTTTGGATTTTAATAAAAGTTTTAAAATTGATTCTTCATCGAAAATAAATTCAATTTCTTTAAGCCAGTTTTTTATAGTTGAGTGGTGAAGATAATAAAAACTTGTAATTCTACCGAACTCTGTAGATTCAAATACCCAAGTATTGGTGTCTATTACATTCTTATTTTCAATGTTTATTAATAAACATTCGGATAATCTTTTGATAGATAGCAAAATGTATTCTGCTAAAACTTCATCTTCTTTGTCCCTTTCATCTATTTTAATGCCATAAAAAGTGGGATTTCTTTTAAGCCTAGTATGCATAAAAGTGTTTTTAAACCATTCGAGTCCCGTAGAAATAGAAATCACAGAATTTAAATAAATTTCTGCATTCAAAACATCAACAATATGTTTTAAAAGTTTACTTTCAATTACAATATTATTTCTTATCATATTTAAATACATTCCTACCTTTTCATTCTCTGTTATCAAATAGGCCTCTCCTGTTATTTTGTATTGAGGTCTTCCGGCTCTCCCGAAGATTTGAAATATATCCAAAATTCCCATATCTCTAAATTTTCCTATTTCTGGATCGTAGTACGTTGTGCCTTTGATGATAACTGCATGTGCTGGTAAATTAACTCCCCAGGCTAGTGTAGATGTACTTACAAGTACATCTAAACATCCACTTTTAAACTTTTCCTCCATAAAACTTCGTACTTGTTTTGGTAGACCAGCGTTATGAACACCAATTTTATGGCTTACAAGATAATTTAAAGATTCGGAAAGTTTAATATCATTTTTCATATGAACTAAAACACCTTCGTCTACTAAAAGTTTACCGGTATAAATTGTATCCTGCCTACTATTTACAAAAACTATTACTTGTTTATTTTGATTTCTTAATTCGTTGACTTTTTCAATAAAAATTTCATCTTTAATTGCTCTGCTTGTTTTTTTATGAATTCCGATTATCGAAGTTTTTAAAGAGACTGGCCTGTAAGTTTGATCGAAATTAAACACTTTACTGGCTCTAATAAACCTACCAATATCTTCAAAGTTGGGTAAAGTAGCCGATAGTCCGATAATTCTTATTGTTCTTTGTTTTAATTCAATGTATCTAAAAATTCTACTAACTATGGATTCAATTACTGCGCCCCTTTCATCTTCTAAAATATGAATTTCATCAATTACAACAAGCGAAAGATAATTTTGTAGAACATTAGAAAGTTTTCTAGTGTAGGCATCAAATTTTTCAGGTGTACAAATTATAATATCAGCCTTCGTTAGATGATAAGAGTTTGGCTCAGTATCACCAGTAAATTCTAATATAACTTTATTCTTTAATACTGTTTTGTACTTGTGTGTAATCTCGGAGGATAGTGCTTTCATCGGAACTATATAAATAATTTTTGAATTCTTTTGTTTTAAAGCTCTTAGAATTGTCAGAAGAGCCACATCGGTTTTTCCTGAACCTGTTGGTGCACAAATTAAAATGTTTTCATTTGTCAAATATGCAGATTCGAATACTTCTGATTGTACTGGATTAAATTTTAAGTAATTAAAATACTTTTTATCTTCTCCTAATTGAGAAGTACTAATTAATAAACCTTCATCTACTTCTTTTGTTTTAAATTCGGGTAGTTTGTATTCCGTATAGTATTTTTTTTCTTCAATATTTTCCTCAAAAAAACTTTTATTTTTGCATATTTCTTCTACTTCATACATACTATCATACCCAATAAACTCCAATAAATCTTCTTGATAAGTTTCTTTCGTTAGAATTTGGGTAATTATACGTTTTAATTCATTAATTGTTACATTTAATTTGATTGCCAACTCTTTTAGAATGTTTTCCATCTTGTTGGGATATAAAAAAAGAGGAACAAGAGTACAAAAGAACGTAAAAAACATACAAAACACACACTTTGAAGTTGATAAAAAAGTAAAAAGGAATGAGGATTGGATCATTTATGTTAAAAAAACAAGATATTGGACATACTAAATGTCGGATCCAAAGATCCTGTTTTGGATCAACAACAAACCAATGTTGTTGTTGATCAGTGAATCTGTTTATGATGTAAGACAATGTTTCAAACATTAATATATAAACAGATTCAAATAAATAAAAATGTTATT
This sequence comes from Amblyjoppa proteus, assembly GCA_963922035.1. Taxonomy (NCBI): domain Eukaryota; kingdom Metazoa; phylum Arthropoda; class Insecta; order Hymenoptera; family Ichneumonidae; genus Amblyjoppa; species Amblyjoppa proteus. Next base: position 7,604 of record CAWUHP010000022.1, on the reverse strand, counting down.
TTCCAAATGTACCTTTTCTATTTTATACGAGTAGATTAGTTGGTTAGCAGGTGGCCGTGTTCCCGACACTAAATATAAAACCATCCTTAAAATTACAATAAAATTGGATTGTGAGTTTTTTAAAAGAATATTTTTCGGAGATAAATTTAAAAGAAAAACAAAAATAACAAACGGAAAACAATCGATTTTTTTTATATGGAAATTTTTTAAAGGAAAATAAAAATAATCGCCAGTAGAAAATGAAGTTAAATTTGAAATTGATCTTAAAAACAAAGAAATTTTTTAGTTTCTTTTTTTGAATATTGTAAATTTATTTTAAGAGAGTTTGAAAAATTCAAACTAGAAAAACTAAAAAAATCTAAAAAATTTACAGAATAACAACAATTAAAATAGAATTGTGCTAGGAATAAAAGGTCTGAATTGGGTTGACATCCTTTTAAAGGGGAAAATACAACATTTGTGGTATCTTCAATATCTAAATCTATTATTACAAAGTATTTCGAAGTAATTTTAAAATCTTTTGATACCATTTTTATATTTTTATAATGTAAAGGAAATGACTTTATGCCACCATAAACCCAGGAATATTTTTCAAATGCTGTATTATTACATTTTATTAGGATTGTTCTACAAGGTGGGAGATTATTATGAGTATAAAATCCATTAAATCTCCTACAAGTATAATTAAAAGGATAGTCAATTAGGTGGTGGGAAGTTTCACTGCTCTCGATACAATTCTCATTTCTTTTAAAATTAAGAAAATAGAAAGAAAAGCAAATAAAAACAAGTTTCATTTGAGTTTTAAAAACAATAGGTTTACATTTATACAAGATATCCAATAGCATATGAGGGTTATGTATTAAGGTTTATGTAAATGATAGTGTAATTTAAAACACTTAATTAGAAAGACAGGCAGTATGTTTTTATTTAGTCTTTACGGACTTAAATTACTATTAAAATTTTTGTTGTTGTTGTAATATAAAAAAGTAAAGCGACCGTGTGTTATTGTGGTTTATCAAATTAAGATCCACTTTAATACTGATTAATTGCCTTTTAGGTCTAGGCAAGAAAGAAATTGTAATTAGTTTACCTTTATAATTAAACTCTTTCTACAATAAAATCAATTGGATTAAAAACCTTATTCTCTTAAGTCAAATACAAATTTAAATTATTTTGATTTCAATATAATGTTGTGTTATATTTATTGATAAAAGAGACAGAAAGAATCAAAATATAATTAATACAAGATAAAGTATTAAATTGGGATTATTGAAAATTATATTTTACTCTGCATATCTTATTGCTGTGTTCCCACGTCTGGGCACCAAAAACGAAAATAAGTCTCTAATAGACTTTTAAAATAAACCTTTTTAATAACTTTAGTGCTGTTAGTTTCAGCTCCTTCCTTAGATGTGTTCCTGTTCCTTTCCATCTAAGACTATTGGGGTACAAGAAATAAAAATTTTAAATAATAAAATTTTTAAACAAAATTTTTAAAATAAAAAATAAGAAGAAAATGTGGTTCTACAAAGTAGGATACCACACTTATCTTCTAATTGTTAGTGTAATTGTGAAGGTTAGTAGAAATAATTTGAAAACATTAAATTAAAATGTACAAATATAAATTAGTCGGCTTTAAATAGAACCTAGTTATAATATCCATAACATATATAACAAGATTAACGTTTTTTATATACTTCAATTATATAATATTATACATATCCATCGATTATATTAAGCCATTAAGGACAAATTAAGTTTTGATTTTAACTCAATTTGTATTTTAAAAAGTGATAAGCCAATTTGATTAAGTTTAAATCTTTCCATAATTGTTAAACTTGTATTATCAAAACTGTTTCTGCAAATTAATTGCATATAATTTTGTTATAATCAATCTATATTAGATACTGCAAGATTATCTTAAGACAATAGATTTCTAAATACAAGTTCAATTTTTCAACATACAATATTTGTCAATTAGAAGTAAATACCTTTATGGCACCCGGCAAAGTTGAGTATTTTTTAGACCAAATATTTTCAAAAAGTTTTCTACCTAAACAAAAAAGACTGGAAATAGCCTTTGTAACCTCCTCGTTAATAAATTCTCTCATTCTTAAATACTCGTCTGTGTACTTGTTTTTATCTTTGCGAACAACTGCAAACAAAAATCGTTCGTTTGTTTCATTGACAAATTCTTCAAGGAATAATAAGAAAGCGGGTTGATTTAGATCCTTGAGTAAACTATTGTTTAACACACTTTTAGACCATTTTAATACTTGTACACGATTTCTAAAAGGATTTAAAAGCTTCAAAATCTCTGATTTATATGCAATTATATGATTATGAATCAATTGATCCAAAGAATCGTTTATAGATCCACTGTACTTATCAGATATAATGTATGGTAAGACAATAAACCACAAAATAGTCTTTTTATACTGAGTTTGTTTCTTTGTAGCGTAAGTGGGAGATGTATTAGTAGGATATTTATACAGTATGTAAGTAATACAATTTGTTAAATGCCTTACATTTAACCGAAAAGACGAACTAATAAATTGAATAATTAATTCGTCTATTGTGCAGTTTAAAGAGGCTGCTTCAATGTCTTCTGCCATGATTTTATTTATTTTAAAATCAGCAGTGATATATCGAAAAGGAACTCGCAAAGCAGACACCTTTTTTTCTTTAGTTTTTAAAAACTTTAATATACTTATTTTTTCCTTTCTAATTTCTAATAAGCAATGTTTAACTGATGTGAAGAATTGTTCGAATGTTTTAACATCTTTAAAAATATATCCACCTCTAGATCGATAGAAAACAACTTACAAAAATTGTTAATAACAGTTTTAGTGATACTAGAAACTTTACTCCAGAGTTTAAGTAAATTTAGACATTGTAAATCATTTCCACAAGCATATTGCAATTTTTTTGGGAGATCAGAGAAAGCAAAGACTGCTGAATTCGCCCAAATTATTATTTGATCTTGTGATACATCATTTTCCTTAATATTTAGATCGCTGGAATGGGCTGATTGTGATGACGATGTCCTCTTTTTAATAACATTTGGTACTTTTAAACTTGTATTCGGCTTTGTTGATAGGTGTATTAAATCTGGGTTGATGTGTAAACCTTTTCTTTTTTTCGACTTGCCTCGTAAAATATAATTTTGTAAAAAATATAAACTAGAAGACTCCGCATTTTTAGATTCTTCGTTTATTGTTCTTTTATTATTGATTTTAAAATTAGTTACAGCTTTTACTTTATCACAATTGTCTTGATGTAAAGAGTCTTTGTTGATAAGATAACAACTAGAATCTTTATCGTTATCAATGGTCATAAATTTATCTGATAGGTATTGATTTTTATAATTACTTGATTTGACTATGTCTTTTGGTCTACTTTTAAATTTCACTGATTTTCTTGATAGCGAATCCTCTTGTTTATGTTTATATTCATTAAATTCGGTTATAACAGTATCATCATCGATTGATTCGAATTGTTTTAATCCATTTTCTTGAAAATAATTATTTATACTTTCGTAATCCATAAATTTCTCAGTATCGAAAGAGTCCTTCGAATCAATATCAATTAAATTATCTAATAGTGGTATGTCAGATAATCTTTGTTTTTTATTTTCTCCATTGCCTGGATTTTGCAGTAGTTCTAATTTATTTGTATCTTTTAAAGAATCTATCGGCAAGATATCGTTATTATGTTCTCTTTGACTCTGTAAATAATCTCGATAATGACTAGATTCAAAAAATAAATCAAAATTATAAGTACAATAGATTTTGAAATAAAAACTAAACGAAATCATAAACGGCTTAATTTATATTTTATTTATAATATCACGACTGTAATTTAAACGAGTTTTATTTATTTTATTATTTTTTGAGAGACTCAAAAAGTATAACAGTTTACTATTTAATTATTGGTGTGATATAGGCTGTTTTATATATTCGTTTAGTTTCAAAATGTGTAGTGTTTTTTGTTGCTTCTGATCAATGCTATATTCTTTAATTCCAGTATAAGCGATTATAAGGTAATATTACTAAGAATATTTAGATAGAAAAATTGGAAATAATCATTTTTTTTAGTTTTGAATAAATTCAAACCTTAACGTTACATTTACTAATCCTTAATTATAAAAGCAATTAATCTATTTTAATGTTTATAGACGTTCAATATGTTTTTTCAACTTTTATAAACACAGCTAAACTAAAAAAGATATTGTGAATCAAAGTATATTTTTGTTTATTTAAGATGTAATAAGGTAAAACTTGTGTCTATTCTAATTGTTATAACCTCAAAATCAGTTTTATTGTCTTATATATTAGTTATACTCTATTTTATGATCAAATAAATATTGTATATAATATCAAAGTTTAAAACAACATCTAGCTTTAAAAAAATCTCTAAAAGAATTATTTCTTATAATATAATCAAATAGTTTAACGTGTTATTTGGTATAAATTGGTTTCGTCTTTCTCAGGTCGATAATATATTTCCACATAGAGAAGTTAACAAAATAGTATTTAGCAATTTATAATTTGAGTTCAATGTCTTTAAAAGACTAATCTCTTTGAACAAAAGTTATATACTGTAATTTTATAATATCTAAATTAAGATTAGTACTAAATCAATGAACTTAATTATTTTATAGCTTACAGAATTGCTATGAACATCATTTACTGTATATTTTCATAAAATCAAGTAAATTGCATTTGTAAAACACTTAATAGTGAGAAATCCAAATAATTTTTATTAGCTGCATTATGATCACCTGTTACAGGAGGTCAAAGCTATAATGGAAATAGAGCCTGGATTTTAAATTAACACTTTATGTTAAAAAGTAAAAAATTTATGAGCTATAATTCAATCTTATGAGCTTTAACATGCTTAATCAAATTTATTCTCCATATCAACAAGATAAGTATTTTTCATGGATGTTTTTTAATAAATTTCGTTTCAAATAATTACAAACTGTATATTAATATGCAGATAAGAAAGTTTTTTTGGGATATTAACAAAGCTAATAGTCTAAAACAGCATCTTACATATAATAAAAGATGTATGTTAGTGTTTGTTCCAATAAAATCATTATTAATTTCCATTTTTATCTTTGTAAAATATAAATACTAATCTTATTTGAATGATACTTATTAAAATAGGAGGAATTTGTATCAGATCACAATTATATTCTATAGTCTGATATTTAGACCAACATTGGTTTAAATAAACACTCTTTGTTATTATTTATTCAATATCTATTGTATCTACATACTATGTTTAGATAAGATTTGATTTATACCAAAATACAAATAGTTTATAACACTGATAAAAAGCAAACTTACTGTCCATTTTTTATCACAATTTTTTATAATTTTTGTTATCATTTTTCAACTGCACCCATAATGGATAGAGAAAATGAAAATGAGGAAGGACAATCTAAAAAGATAACATTGGTCATTAAAGATCAGGATGATTCTACTTTTGAATTTAAAGTAAAGAAAAACATTACGTTTGCTAAGATACTCAAGACATTTGCAGACAAAGTTAACAAAGACCCCTCTGAACTTAGATTAGTGGCCAATGGAAAAGTCCTTGCACTAGATAAGACACCCGATTTGTACAACTTAGAAGATCGTGATGAGATTAATGTTGTGGCTTCACAGGAAGGAGGATCATGTTTTTATTAAACCATCTTTACATTTATTTGCATTATTTTAATGCCCTTTAATGAGAGCCAGTGACAAAAATAAAGCTATTTACGAATGTAACCAATCTATTATAAAAACAATGTATTATGGGGAGCACTGTTTAATGCTTTATCTATAGTATTCTATTGGTACAATAAGTGCTTTAGCTATACAAAGTTTATCTTTACGACTATCCCGGAGGTTATCTTTATTTTACTACTAGTCAGAATGGCCAGACCAGTAAAAAGAAAGGAGAGAAATACTGTGGTTCTAGTAGATCCTGGTATTGATCTCAGTGGTGCAGGTGTTCTTCTATCTTATTTGATGGATTAGTTGTTTCTATGTTGGTGAAAGTACTTAGTGTATTTTCCAACTTATTCTTTATTCTCTATGTTCTGATTCCACTAAGTATGTTGTACCAATTTGCTTACAAGCCATACAAAGCATTAACAAAGACAGACTGAAAATAAATTATTTAATAAATTTTTATAAAAAATGCTCCGACAGGGATTCGAACCCTGGGCCTTCGCGTTATTAGTACGACGCTCTAACCGACTGAGCTATCAGAGCTGTTAAAATAACATAATAGAATTATAAATTAGTTAAAATTAGAAATCAATAACAAATTTAATTACTTTATACTGAACAATTATTAAATTAATATTTTCTTTAACTTTTTATTCTTCCTTCTCTTTCGAAGTATCTTCGCCATGATAAGACCAGAGAGGTATAAAACTATCCACAAACCCACAATCAGCAAAAGATTAGGGAATAACCAAATTCCAGGTGGATGAGTAAAGATTGTATAGAAAATAGAACCAATCTTATAACTCCAAGGGCGAGAATGAATACAATAAATCCTCCTAAAAGATAAGAAACATACGAAGCCATAAATCTTAATTTACTTGGCCACATTTGGAACATTACAAGTCCAAGGCCTAATAAGATCACAGCTAGAATTATAAATAAACTTGTGTAAGAAGCTTTTTCTTTTGCCCAAATATAAAAATCATTTTCTGAAAATCTGTAATCTAACAAAACATCACAAGAAGAAGAGTCTTTAGAATTCATCTCAACTTTAAACATTATATTTTCGTGTAAGATGTACTTCATTAACTCTACAATCTCAGCATCCTTAAGATCTTCCTTTTTAAGAGCATCAATTATACTTCTTCCTTTAGTACAATTAACTCTTTTTGTTCCTCTCAGAATCTTTTCAGTTGTTTCTAATTTCTAAGTGTATTTTCAAATCTTTTAAATGTTTTTTCCATACTAGTGGGGGTGTAAGCTATAGTAAATTAAATAATAACTGAAATTATTTAATTACTGAATTTATTTTAATAAAAGATTTTAGACCACTTTCGTTTATAAATTCTTTTCTATTGCATCCCATGAAATTAAAAAAGAAATTGTTAAAAAAAGCATCTTGAGGTTTTTTGGAATAATATTTGTGATTTAAAATCTCCAATAAAAGACGGAAATGATTTTATTTACAATTGTCTGAGTTAAATAAATCTTACAGGTGCCTACAAACTGTCTTGGAAAGAGTAGAGTATAAAATAGTGTCTATCACTGAAGAGGAAGAAAAAGAATTCGTAAGATACAAAAACAACAATAATGAAATAATTTACTCTAATAAACATGGCATACTATCAGTTGAAATGGGGAATGAAGGTTTAAACAAATTTATTTTTGATAGATTAAAATCAAAAGAAGTAACGAAAGAAAAAATTGTTCATGTTTTAAATCTTTATTCTAATTGTACAGAAAGTAATTGTATGATTTGTGGATTCTTTGTTCTTAATAGTGATTTATTAATACCGTATTACAAACTACAAGAAGATGGTGAGATCTTATCTTTTCATTGGAGTTGTTTTACTAAACAATTAAATTAATAATTTATAC
>CAWUHP010000021.1:0-60118 GCA_963922035.1 Amblyjoppa proteus | reverse complement strand
AGTACAAGAAATGATCCCCTCTAAAATAGATAAACACCCCTTTTGAGAAATAAAAAGAAAATCATTACAAAATAAGTTTGAAGAATCAATTTCTACACTATCAATTTCTATACTATCATAACAATTAAGAAGTAAGGATACCATAACAAAGGGTATCAAATCTTTAGAACACCCAGTCCAATCCAATTCTAAAAGAGATTTAAGACGGAGATCTACATTGTTCGGGAGAATCCCATCTAAAAATTGCAAATACTTCTCTCGGATTATTCTATTGGAATTTGTAACTCCCTTGTAAAACAATTCATTAAAACAATCTTTATGCTTTAGAAGGAAGGAAAGTAATAAATTCAATAGATTTTCTTCGGGTATAAAATTATTCTTAGATACTAAAAGATAGGCTATTAGGGACGGGGGTGTCTTAGAATCCAAAAGAGTGTTTTCTACTAAATCCTTTACAAATTTAAGTTCGGGATTTAAAATTGAATTCTTTAAATATTCTAAAAAGTAAACTGGAGAAACTTTAAGAAAATATTCTAAAAGATTAGGGAAGGGGAATTCTACTAGAGAAAGGGCTTTCTGAACCAAAGAAGGGCTTCTTATAATTAAATTGGCTAGGGTAATCTTATTTAAGGGTAGTTCTACTAATGAGGGGAGTAAAGAATGGTCTAGTAGAAAATTAAGAGTACTTTCTTTTAGGGGGTATTTGAACCATTCTATTCTTTTTAATACAAATTTAGAGAATTTTATTTTGTACTCTAAAGAAGAAGAAGATAAAATAATCTTTTCTAAATAAATTAATAAATTATTTTCATCCAAATTATAATTTTCTCGAGTATTAAAATCCAAATTAACTTCTTCTTCCTTTAAAAAATTAAATAAATTATTCTTTTTAGTTGTTATAAAATTTAAGAATAATAAATTGTGGAGCCTTTGAATTGGCTTAGTAAGGCCATAGTAGTTGTAAAGGGTATCGACTTCCTATCTTCTGGTGGAATTGAATAAAAGTATTTAGAAGACGATGAACTACTCCTATTAAGATTCTTCCTATTTTCTTGGTTATTAAATGGGGTGCATAAACTAGAAGGGGATAAAGAATGTGGATATTCGTTTTGTATTTGATTTCGGACTGTAAGTGGGAGACAATAGATTCTTCAAAACAACAATTAATATTCTTATTATCTACTATTCTACAAAGGGATACTGCTGTGTACTTCCTTTCTTCAAAGGAAAGATTCGGACACATTTCAAAATATTCTGGCTGTGGCTCAAAAGTACAGAGATAGTAAAGAAGATAAGATCGGATATTAAGATTTCCTAGATTGGACTTACAGTACTCCACCATATTGGGAGAATAAAATTTGGAATCTACAACAATTCTATTAACATCCAAGATTGTTCTCCGTAGAACCGTACAAGATTTTCAAAGGACATTACATCTTTCTTGTTTATGCTTTTTAAAAGGCATCCAAAAAGGGGCTTTGGGGAAACTGAAATAACCTTCACATTGCACCCATCGTTTAGTTTAATCAAAGGATCTATTTTAAAAAGAAAGGTTAAATCTTGTTCAGAGAATCTGTTAATAGCAAACTTTACAAACTTTTTTATCTCCTGTGTGTCTTTGTTTTTCATTTTTAATTCTGCAAATACTAAAAGTCCTGCATTTATTTGGGAGGGTGTAACATCAAATTCTATTAGTCTAAGGAATCTAAGGAAGAATAAAACTTTATGAATATTTTTTACATCCTGATTGTAAATATTCTCAAAACATTCTTCTATAAATCCCTGGCTGAGATTGTTTACAAAGTTTTTAAACACCAAAGAATGTTTTGTAGTAAATTCCAAAAGGTAGAAAAAAGGTTCATCTACACATTCTCTAACTAGAAAAGGGAAAGTTAGGAAAGAAAACTGTTCAATATAGTCTAAAATGGATTTGGAAATAGAATAGACGTACTTCTTAGAAGAATTGTACAGCCAGGGGAAGGCTACTCTAAGAATTCTACTGTGTAAAAGTGATTGTTCTGGGTATTTCAAACTTAATTCGAAGGTTTTGGCTAGAATTGAATTTTCTGGATCTTCTGCAAATAACAAACTTTCTACTTGTGTTTGGCACTCCATAAAGATTTTTAAAATAAATTCTAAAAGTTTTTTATCCTCAAAAACTTCAATAACCGAGAAAATCGTAATCATTTTTTCTACTACCTGTACGGACAAAGTGTCTGTAAAACATTCTTCGTATTTTTCTAATAAAAGTTCTTTAACAACACGTTTGTTGGAAGCATAAAGAATCTTAAGGGGGGTTGCAAGACCGGAAGGAAGGCGGGAGAAAACAAAAGCAAAGGGAAATAAAGCCACGTCCTTTTCTTTAAGGAAGGACAGGTGCATAAAAACTATCTCATTCACAAGGTAATAATAATATTTCTCATCCTCTGAAAATAATTCATTAGCAGGGAAATCAAAATAAAGTTTCTTAAGAAAATCTTTTTCTTTAAAAATATTTTTCTCCCAATTTTTAAATTTATCTGAAGATTTAATCGCAAGGGAAGTAAAAAAGAATTCCTTAGAATTTTGTAAAATAAAAAAGTTACAAGAAAGAACGTAATAAAAATAAGTTTTGACCAGAACAATTGTTTCTTTTAGAGAGAAAAGTTTTGCATGTTTCACAAAGAATATAAAAAGATCCACTTTAGTAAAAAATAAATTAATATCTCTTAAATCCGAAAGGGAGTAAAAGAATCCTCTCAGTTTCTCTGTGAACATTCCAATAAATAGATTTTTATACTTTAAAAAAAGTAATTTTAAAACTTCCTTACAAAAGATTCTTTCCATTTTGTTATCCGTATTGAAAGTGAGTCTGTCAATGCACCACTTAAAAAAGAAACTAAGACAAGAAAGAGTGTCATTGCGATTGATAACAAATTCAATTCCCTTAAGAAAGTCTCTAGAAAATTTATTCTGTCTCCCAACAAAGAGAATTAAACAATCCAAAATTCTTTTTATCTCTTTTACAAATACGGAAGATGGCAATTTCTCCCACAGTAAAAGAGAATTCAAACCATTAAAACTAGAAAGTACAATTCTATCATTTCTTAATTCCCCCAGATAAACAAAATAAGAAATAAATTCTTCCAATAAAAGTGAATTTCCTTTTTCTAACACAATTGAATTACTTTTTTCTAAAGCATTTGAATTATTTGAATTACTTCTTTCTAAAAGGTGGTGTAAAATTGTTTGTGGTGAAGAATTTTGAAAACGAAAACTCTCAGCCAAAGCTTTTAAAAAAATAGTTGGTAATAAATTGGTACTATTAGGAATAGATTCTAAATTATTAACAGGAATATTCCCAAACAAATTATCATTCGAAATATTCCTAAACAAATTATTAAGAGGAATATTCTCATAAATCTCCTTAAGAAAAGATAAAGATTTGCTTTCGGGAAGGACAAACAAAGCCAAAATCGAATCGTAAACAAGTTGAGAATTTAAATTTCCACCACTGTGAAAAACTGAATTTAAGAAAGTTTGGAGAACAGAAAAGGAACTTTCTAAAGTTAATAAATCTGGTTTACAATTGTAAAATGTTTTTTTAAAAGTACAAATTGGTTCAATTACTCCCCTCTCAGAATCAAATTCAAAAGTCCCTCGAATACTTTCAATGGCAGAAATTATCAAATTGTCAATTGGAATTTTACTTTTATTTTCTCCCTTGCAAATTACAAAAACATTTTCTTTCCCAAAAGAATCATCGAAGTAGAAAAAAGAAGGATTTAAAGATCTTTTATGGAAACTTTTAAGCCTCCCTAACAATTGAGAACAGGGAATAATGAATCTTGTATCCTCCAATAGGGAATAAATCTCTTCTAATAAGATTTCTAAATAAGTCCCAATGACAATCTCTGCTTTAGAGCCTTCTACAATGTGAATAAAGGCACTCACAGCCTTCACTGAAATTTCATCTCTTAATTTTAAAGCTGATCGAATCGGATTAAAAGAAAAATCCACTCAGAAGAAATAGCATTGATATTCACAGGGAGAGAGAAAATGATTTCAAGGTAGAGAGGATCCAAAGAAAGGGTGTAGAATTTGTAGAATTCAGAAACAAGAGAGTGAAGGCGTTTGTAAAAGAAGACGTGCAAAGCACCCAACTTATCATTTTTAATATTGAAAGTCCCCAAAAGATACAAAAGAAGTTTGTGATCTTCAATGTCCTGAGAAGATGCCAATTGTTCAATTAGACTCACAAGGGAAAACATACTTTTCTTCCCAATAAAAGAAGGAATAAAATTGTAAACATCCGCTATAAAATCAAAAACAGGTTCATAAAGTTCTACAAGTTGTGCATAATTCATTTCCAGAATCTTTTCATTGTACAATTCTCTTTGGAAACCTTCTTTGTTTTGCATTAGCATTGTTGTCAATTGCAAAATAATTTCATTTACAACAATTTGAAGATTTAAATTTGAACATTTTTTTAGAATTCCCAAATGAATTTCTACAACACTGGGAGTTTTAAAGAGTTGCACAATTAATTTGTTAATGATATCAATAAAGAGAGTTGCATTAAAAGGTATTAGGAAGAATAAAATAGTGTCTATTAAGTACTGAGATTCGCCTTCTACCAGTTCAATAAGTTCTACAGTTTCAATGACCCCTTCAAAAGTATGAAAAATTTCATCACTTTTAAAAAAATCTCCAATTTGAAATTCGGAATTTACCTTTAGAATTTCATTTATTCCCTCCGAGAGTTCTTTAAGGGGCTTCGAAAGGGACAGAAAAGTAGATTTTACAATTCCAATTGATTCTTTAAATTTGTTTGGATTTTCTTTTAACTTTCTTAATGTGGATTTAGAAAATTCTACTAGTTGTGAAATCATTAAAAAATGTTTGTGAGAAAAATCAATAAATTCAATTTTTTGAAAGTTAAACTTTTTAATAATCGCCATTTGTTTGTAAATTAAATTTACAATCTCGTAAATAATTTCTAAGTGGAATTTCAAAGATTTTTCGTACTTCAATTTAACTTCATCTTCCAATTTATCTTTGGAAATTTCTTCATGCAAATCTCCTTCTAATTTTTCAATTGCCATTTTTAAATTGTTTTCTAAAATTTCTCCAGTGCGTCTCTGCAGTTCGTAAGGAACTCTCCGTGTGAGTTTCTCGGAATACAACAAAGCCAGGTCTGTCAATCCTATCAGACCCTTAATATTAATTAGGTAAGATTCGTCTAAGTAGAATAATCGAATATCAAATAGTTCTTCTATTTTCGGGAGATACAAATCTTTATTTCTCAAAAGAATTTTAAAAATGTAAAAAAATAATTCTTTTCGCAAATCAATCGCATCGGTCGGACAATAAAAAAGAGAAAATTTAAACAATTCAAATAAAGTGGAAGTGAGAATTTCATTGTAGGAAGAAAAGATTGAAGATTCTGAAGCCAATTTGAATAGCTTAGAGAGGGAGGAAATCATTTCTAAGGCTGTGCTTTTGTTGTATTTTACCATTTCAACAATTCTTCTGTGTTCCAAAAAGAGTCTGTAAAAAGTCACAGCCTTAGAAATTATTCCTTCTATTTTCTTCTCAGTGCTATTAAATCTTTGAATCACATCAGCCATGTAACTGTAAATTTGTACCAAAGCAAAGAAATAAGATTCTATTTTATCTTCTTCCGTACTTTCTAGTCTCTGAAAGATTGAATTTATGAGATCCCCAACAGTAGAAACATTTAGTTCAACTACTTCGGGTGTCATTGAAGGGGATTTGCTAAAGCTTACAAAAATCTTTAAAGCTAAAAAACAATTATTAAGATTGTCTTTTTCCAGTACCCTGTTGATGACTGAAACGAATTCTTGATTGTTTATATTTCTTAAAATTAATTTGTTGAGGGAATTTAAAATAAAACTTCTTTTTTCATTTCTTGTGGTGTACGGGGGATTTTTTTCTGGTTCATTTGTATTTAAAATTAGTATGGAAAAGGGGATGTAGATATCCAAGAAATCCTCTGAAAAGAGTGCTTCTGAAAGAAATACATCAGTTTCAAATAGTTCTGATAGTTTTTGGACCTTGTTGTCCAGTGTGTCTGAGCTTAAAATAATTTCCTTATAGTTCATGGGCGTATAAATAAAAAAAAATTAAAAATAAGGTGGTGCATAGAAAAAAAGGAAATTTAAAAAATGTGGCATAAACAATAGAATAGGAAATGCATAAAAATAAAATAAAACAATAATTAGCATAAAAATAGAATAAAACAATATTAAGCATAAAACAATGTTGGCATAAAAATAAAGTTTTTCTTTTTTCATTTTTATGCATTTCCTAAATAAATATTTACAACACCCCTTTTAAATGGAAAGCCATTTCATTTTACGATTTTCTAAAAATTTTGAAGATCAATTAAATTTAAATGAATCTAAAATAGAAAGATTAGACAATGATAAAATTAAATTAACATACAAAAATAAAATTTATCCGGGAATTGTTATACGGTTGCCTTGTATTTTAGAGTCACAAAAAACTTTAGACAATAAACAGTTCTACAAAGTATGCGATATTTCTACACTAGTAGTAATTTATCCCAACGAAGATGTTGATTTAGAAGAAGAAAGAAAGAAAGCATTTGCAATTGAGTGGGCTTTCACCACCGATGAAATTCGTCAAATCAAGAAGATTTAAAAAGAAAAATGATAAATTTTATCAAGTTGAGGAAGTCGAAAGGAAACTTCAAGAGATTCTCGAGAGAGACAGAAAAGCCACTAAAGTTGAAATTGTCAATGACGAAAACAGCGAAGATACCGAAGAAATTGCAAATCTAGCTGCAGAAATAGAAAACAATATAAAAGAAGAAAAGGTGGAAGTCCAACAAGAAGCCCCAAAAGAATCTCCGGAAGTTTTGGACCTTCTAAAACAAATTGAAGAACAAGAAAAGAAAGTCAATGAAGCTCTCAATCCGATTTTAAAACAAAGATTCCAAAAGTTTCTTGACGAACTGAAAACAAAATTAGATGAAAAAAGAGGAAATTTGCTTTAAAATTTATTGTAAAAATTAAATCTGTCTTTTAAAAATTCTTCGTTTTAAACAATCGAAATCTTTTAAAATTGTGTTGCAATTTGGCTCTATTTTAATTTTAAAGTTGTGTGGATGAATATCCTCCGAAATAATCTCAATAAGGTTAAATTTGTACTGCCCCACCTTCTCCCTCCTATTCATTTCCGATAGACTGCCATTAATGAACTCGTCCATTTCTGTGTCTATTTCTATACTAACATTTGAACTGCCATTCTTCAAACTTGGCACCAAATTTAAATTATTTGTGTTTATACAAGCATTTGTTAAATCTACACTTTTTGGAATGACTTTTAAAGTATGTAAAATAGAATCATCATCAGTTTTATCCCCCAAATTCTTCTTCTGGAGAAGCTGGGCCTTTAAAAAACTAACCATTTCTACTTCTCTAAAGGAATTCTCCCCTATAAAATCGTTTATAATTGCTTTTCCAGTGCATTCAAAGGATGAATGAAGCTCTCCCATGTGTTTCAGTCTTAATGCGACCTGTTCTAAATAGTTTTTAAATACATCTGATAGAATATTCAAAGTCTGTTCTGATATTCTTTCAAAGCCAGACTGTAAGACAATCTCTGCAATGGCTAGTTTTATTATTCTCATGTTCATGTTCGACTTCATTTGGAAAATGCAGGGGAGGAAAAAAATAACAAACACAAAATTAAACAAGAGAATTTATTTGTCTTTTCTAAATTAAATATTCAAAGTACAAATAAAAAAGATTTGAGCCCCTTTTATGATTTGTAATAATTGTGGGTGCTCTGAAAACACAGTAGACAACGTACAAGGAGTATCGTACTGTACAAATTGTGGGATGGTACTAGAAGAAAATATAATTGTGAGTACAATTAACTTCACTGATGATGGTGTAAAAAGTAATCTAACCGGTAAAATAATTGATATCGAATCTACTCAAGTGGGTACGCAATACGTAGATGCCAGTTTTTATATTAAAAATACAATTAGAAATATTTGTACTAATTTGGGAATTAACGGAAGTTTTATTGATTCTAGTTATCGGTATTACAAATTATTACTTCCGTACAACTTAAGTAAAGGAAAATCTTTGCTTTATACTTTGAGTGCTGTTATTTATATTAATTGTAGACAGGAAAAAACTCCACATTTATTGATTGATTTCTCAAATGCTTTAAATTTGGATGTTTTCAAAATTGGAAGATCATTTTCTCAGATTGTTGAAGTTTTGGAATTCAAATTCCCCAAATTGATCCTTCTTTGTACATTCAAAGATTTGTTGTAAAACTTAAATTAAAAAACACTAAAATTCCACTTTTAGCTGTGCGAATTGTTAGCAGAATGGATAAAGATTGGATTACTACCGGTAGAAGGCCCAATAATCTTTGCGGGGCTGCGATTTTGATTGCTTCTCGTGTATATAACGAGGAACGATCTATTAATGAAATAGCCAAAGTTGTTCATGTAGCGGAAAGTACAATAAAATTGAGATTGTGTGAAATTTTAAACACTAAATCATCCGATTTAAGCTTAGAAGAATTTAATTTACATTATACTGATACTGAACAGGAAGAAGAACCACCAGTTGTAAAAAGAAAACGAAACAAAAAGATCAAAGAAATAAAAGAAAAGTTTAATGATTCTGACAGTGTGCCTGAGATAGATTACGAAAAAGAGCTTTTAACAGAAGAAGAAACTAAAACTAGAGAAACAATTTGGAATGAAATGTACTCGGAGTATCTCGCAGACAAAGAAATTAAAACTAAAATTTTGATTAAACCAAAAAGAAAGAGAAAATTAAAACAAATCAACACAGTTTCTGATGTTTTGAAATCTTTAAATAAAAGAATCTCGAGTAAAATCAATTATAAAGCCATAGAAAATATTTTTGATGAAGGTTAATAAAACGATTTATTTGTTTATCTAAATTAAATGATTTATTGGGGTTATATAAATTAAAATGATTTGTTGGTGTGGGACTTACACATGTCTCAGAGAAGGTCTGATTGGTACATCAGGGTAAAAGAGAATCAGTTACGGTGGTGACGAGATTCATTGGTTCTTAATCTCCTTTATAAGTATATATAGTTGAGTTCCCCATTAAATATGTTTTAGTTATAACCACCTTGTGTTCTTATGTCCCAACAGTTGGCTTATCTAAATTAAAACGATTTATTGGTTTATCTAAATTAAAATGATTTGTGGGTTTATCTAAATCAGAATGATTTATTGGTTTATCTAAATTAAAACGATTTGTTGGGGTATCTAAATTAAAATGATTTGTTGGTTTATCTAAATTAAAACGATTTGTTGGGGTATCTAAATTAAAATGATTTGTTGGTTTATCTAAATTAAAATGATTTATTGGTTAATAAACAAAATACATGATTTTTTTGATTTGTCGATTTTAATGTCGTGTGAAACAAATAAAAAAGTTAAAGAATTAGTCAAACAAAAAGTATGAGTGATGAAATTGAGAAGAAAATAGAAGCTGAAGTCAAACAAACACAAGATAAACTAAAAGATAGGCTTAAACAAACAGAAGAACTTGGAGATTTAGAACAAGAGTTTTAAAAAAAACAAACATTCAGTCTAGAAAAGACAACGGAAGAACATCAAGAAGTCTCTAGAGAAACTAGAAACAAAATGCTATTGAAGTATGCTATGTGGATACTTATTGGTATACTTATTGTTGGGCTATTAGCTTTAATATTTTTAAAGCCTTTACTTTCGGGTATTATTTCTTTGTTTCGATAATTTAAATAAACATTTTTATTAACAGATTTTAATATTTTTAATCCCCAATGGATAAAAAATGTTTTAGTCTAATTCACCAAAAATTAAAAAAAATCCAACGATAGACGAAGAAGTTTCTCACGTTGATTTAAGAAGAAATGAAATACAAAAAATAGAATTTGTTTTAAATGAAAACATTGAGTATCTTGATTTATCGGATAACAATATAAAAATAATGGAGAATTTAGATAAACTTCCCAATTTAAAAGTGTTAGATTTGAGTTACAATTTATTTGAAATAATTAATTTGCCTCCTCTAAAACTAAATGAGTTGTATTTGATTTGCAATGATATAGAAAAAATAGAGAATTTAAACTTAGAACTTTTAATAAAACTGGATATTGCGGTTAACAATATTACAAGAATAGAGAATTTATTAAAATGTCCATCATTAAAAGAATTGTATTTAGGAACTAATTTTATAGAAGAAACAGGAGATTTGAATTATTTAAATAATTTACTTATTTTGGATTTGCAGAATAACAGGCTAAAGGAAGTAGATTGTAATTTATTGCCAATTAGTTTGGAAGTTCTTTTGCTATCCGATAATAAAGAACTTTTCTCTATTAAAAATTTAGAAAGATTAACAAATTTACAATTGGTGGCCTGTGAAAGGACAAAAATAAAAGATTTAAAATTGCCAGAGGAAATAGAAGTGTGGAAATAAAAAGTGTTGTAATTTAAAATATTGTTTATGTTGTGAGATGCTCGAATACTTCATTATAATAAATAACTAGCAGAGCTAGTCCCGTTCTAAGAACGGGAAAGTTAGTATGTAGGTGTGTTAACAACTATTTTATTTTTTTTAGTAGAATTTTTAAATGTTTCAAGTCTTAATTTAAGAACATTCACCTTGAATAGCAAAAAAAAAATGCCAGAGGTTTGCTATGTTTAGTACCTGAATATAGGAAGCAACATTGATGACATCATCACATCCTCCCTATTCCAATAGTAACTGGTGAAAACAAACAGTTAGACACTTAGCGAATTACATCTACCAAGTCACGGTAGACAATATTCTTTGTCTTCCCATTTGCATCTGAAGGTAAATATACCTTCAAGTTTGAACCATTTCGCACCCTAGATAGTGCAACATATAACTGTCCATGTGCAAATACAGGTTCCGGTAAGTACACACCCACTTTGTCAAACGACTGTCCCTGGGATTTGTGTATTGTCATTGCGAAAGACAACACTACAGGGAACTGTCTTCTTCTTAACATAAAGGGCAAGACAGTTTCACTGGGCATCATATCAATCCTTGGTATTGATACAGTAATGCCCCTGGACTTCCCACTGATCACCTGGCCGACTATAAAGTTACTATGTAACTCTTGTACACATAGCCTTATGCCATTGAGAAGACCCCGCTTCGGATCAAGATTTCTCAGTAACATTATTACTGATCCTTTCTTTAACCGGAGTTCATGAGGGGGCATACCAGAAGGCTGTTGCCTGTTCAAGAACTCAGTCGGATATCTCATTGTCTCATTCGGGTCATCTGAGACAATTGTATCCGCACTACGATAGGTCTTCTCTGTACCACGGATCAGGGAAGAGACTTTGCCATTTATCATATTGGCATGATCATTCTTTGTAGTCAAGATGATTTTATTGTAGATGGATTCATCTCCAATTTCTATCATCTGATCACCAAAGATTGAAGTGACCAAATCATTCTTTTCCAGATACACATCTGGAATTACAACTTGACCCCCTTGATCATTGGAGGACCCATTACCAATAGACAACAGCCAATCTGTAAACATGCCTTGGTTCGAGCTTCGCATGTTTTCATCCAACCTGAGGATGTTCACATTTATCCAAGATCGGGCACTTGGTAGTGAACGCTCAATGATGTCTAGGGGAGTACCTTTAATGACAATATTAGAGGCTTGTCTAAAGTCCCCTCCTAATAATATTGTCTTGCCTCCGAAAGCATCGTTAGACCCATGAAGTCTTTTTAGAACTTCATCTATTGAATCTAGCGCATACTTGGACATCATGGATACCTCATCAATAAGAATTAATGAAGCATCCATTACTTTGAGCCCCTCTCCCGTGTTTGGCTGTAGTCTTGACACGCTTAATTCATTAAGTGGCACTGGAAGCTTCATACCACTATGAATTGTCCTACCATCTTCAAGAAGATCTGCTGCTATACCAGTTGTTGCTAACTGAACAACAGACTTATTTAACCTCTTGAGATAAGCTGTCAAGACATTATACAGGTAAGTTTTACCCGATCCAGCAGGGCCATCAAGGAAGAACAAAGACCCTCCATGACCAACACTTGAAACAATTTGATCAAATGCTTCCCGTTGTTGAACATTAAGAGAATCAACCATCTCCTCAACATCAACAACTTCATTTGATCGTTGATTGTTTCTGGTCTCAATATATACACTTGGTTCGGGTAATCCAAGCGCTTGTAAACTCCAACCATGAGAGCTTACAATGTCTTTAAGTATTGAGAGCAGTCTATCTCGAGGGTTCTCAATTGATTGAAAATCTTCAATCATATCCTCGTAGAACTTCTCAAACAATACACGCGGACTTTTAGGCCTATTAAATGAACATATGTACCCAAACAAATACCTAATGTTTCCAGGTGTCTGAGTGCTGACTGCTTCTTCAAGTATCCTGTCCCACTCGAGATCATTTTGCAATAATCCCCTTACCTCAGCAGCTTCTTCAAATGTTGCATAAACAACACCTTCAAAAGAACGGAGATATTCAAAAGATGTTGCCCCTTTGACGTTTAAAAGGAGCAGTCTAAGGAAGAACCTCTCCTTATCAGAAGGAGAAACAGCATATAATCGAGAAATGACTTTCCCGGACATCCTCTGTCTCCTCTTCCACTCACCTCTCACGAATACATAATGAAAGGGAATTTCAGTGTATAGATATTCTCTTGCACTTTCATCCCTTTCATTCAATTTGAACCATGCGAGTAACTGAGTACTTTGCACGTCACTATTTCTTATAGCCTCTTGTTCATGTCCTTCCTCGAAAACAATCATTTGTTCTCTTGGAAGATGAACAGGAAGTCTAATGATCTTATGCGATCTCCCGTGCATCTTGTATTCGCATAGTCTCCATATTGCTTCGGGTGCTGAGACATATCGGGAATTAACATAATGATCAATTTCGTTATTGTCTGTAATTTGTACGTCAGCACAGTCATACCCTTTATATATATACTTAAAGATGTACTTGACTGATTTAATTGAAGTACAAACCTCAACATTTATGTGACAATTATATCTCTTTAAAAGATATTTGTTGTGGGGTACAACATTAGCATTTGTCACACTCTTCCCCCTAACAGTATACACGGCACCGGCCCCGGACCGCTTGTATAAAGGATATCCATCCCTATGTATAGAAGTGTTTTCTACATACTCCTTTGGGTATTCTTTACTACAAATACCATTCTGCATACATGGACTAAGTGGATTTACATCTCCGCATGGTCCATGTATCATGTGCTTCATGACAATATCATGAAGTTGTTTATCTTCAGAGGGTCCTGGAATCTCTGCAGATACTAACTCATCAATTCTAAAAACACTGTCGATTTTGTCCTTCAGTATAATTAGAATATGAGCGTGTGGAAGGCCCCTCTTTTGAAATTCGATTGTGTGAACATGAGCCACAACATCACCGAACACTTTTCCAGACAATATTTCTCCCATTAAAGACTTAAGCTTAAGATTAAATACCCTAGCTACTAAGTCGGGTCTATCGGAAGGAGACTGCCCCTCAAAGAGATTGTCTTTTATCTCCTTCCAATTAGGATTGCATGTCATAGTTATAAACAGGTCGGGTTTACCATATTTAGTTACTATGGCCATTGCATCATGATAACGTTCCCTCATATTTCTAGGAGACCCTTGAAATGTAGAGGGTAGGATAACGGGTCTTGATGTCGCACTCTCACCATTATTAACATAATCAACCAACCCTTTATAGTAATCTACTCTTAACTTCTTTTGATTATGTTTAATAAAGTTAAGATTGTTGGCCTCAACTTGTAGATAAGAATCTACTATCCATTGTTGGAAGAGTTTACCTCCCCACAATATGGGATTAAATACCCCCCTTTTAACACAAATTTGAGATACTTTATACTGAAGTAGGGAAATCTTTTGAAGATCTCCATGGTATGAAGGTAGTCTCAAATTTGGTTGCCAACCAGATTCTCCGTGAGGAAAGAACAGAACATAAGACATAGGGTCTATATGAGGACTAAGAATATTTAATTGTACAATATCCCTGTTTTCTCTTCTTGAATAGACCCTGACGTCTCTTTCAAATGGTGGTTCTCCATTTGGATCCGTAAAGATCATAGCTATTTCATTAGCCACAGGAGCATTATATCTCCTCTGATCTCTATTAATATTTCTATTAAAGACCATATTAATGTCTTTAATAGGCATACCATTTTGTCTTTGATTGGCCTCAATCTCAGACATTGTTTTGTATGCATGTGCATATGGGTTGACCTCTCTGATTAGTGTATCAAGACTTCTCATGACCTCCCTATTACATGAAGTATTGTGTGGAAGAGAAAGTCTTGTATCAGTAGCCAAGTCAGTGTCCACAACATAAAGCTGAGAATATTTTCTCTGCCCATAAGAATTACTTAAATTGAAAGTGTTGTGGTACACTTGGCCGTGTATTTTAAAGCAATAGGGACCATTAGATAAACTTTCGATTTGTGCTCCCATAGAAGCAAAAGAAAGAGAAGAGTTGTATGATCTGATATTTGCTTTAAAATTTTTATGGAAAGGATTACTCCTATTGGACATAAGATCCTTCAGAGGTTCTGGATATCTTTGAGTCCTTTGGAGTTTAACCTTTCCAAAGTGACAACAACTTTTGTATTCTCCATTTATATTTGCTTCTTCTGCAAAATATAAAGATCCACAAAAGTTGCAGCTATTGTCCATTTCTCCACAGAAGTGTTCACTAACATTTATGGTGTTAGTCTGATCGTTTAACACTTCACCTGTAGCTTGTGGGACCTCTTCTACAGGATTTTGTCTATTTACAGGAGTAAAACTAAAGACGGAGGCTACATCTAAAGTTTTACTACCATTACCAATGGTAATGATGTTTGGTTGCTGTGGGTGAAGACAACGATCTTCTTCTTGACCATAAAAATCAATCTGTTGATCATTGTCTTCGATGGGAAATAAAAATGTGTTGTTTGAATTTTTACTTGCCATAATAGGGGTAAAGAAAAAAAAATTAATTTATAGTTTTTCTTTAGAAATTTCTAGAAAAATTGATTGATCACAAAAAAATAAAATCTCATAAATTTAACAATACATCAGTTCAGTGGTACTATTAGTGTTATATTCTTAATGTATACATGTCAAATAATTTACTTGTATTGTTTATAACAATCAAGATCACTTTTGATCAGTAAAATCTCCTTTTCTATTTTCTATTTTCGATCAAAATTTCGAAGTGATAAATTTCGTGATTTTTTGTAAAAAGTGCATATAAGTCCAAGTAAAAGAAGAAAATGATATATAAACAAATGAAATATTTTGATAGAATATTTATAAACGGTCTTAAAAGTGCCGTTAAATAGATTATAGAGTAGATATATGTGAAAAAGACTGATATTTTGGGAGACTGCTTAAAAATACATTAAAATGTGTTCAAAAAGAGACTATTGTTATTGAATCCTAATTCTAAACACAATCATAACAATAAAATACGCTTTTAACACATAAATTTACTACTTAGCAATTTATTATTTTTCAACTTTTTGGAGGGGTTAAAAAATAATTCACTAACTTTTTATAATAGGGTGATGACTAGCAGAGCTAGTTAACGTTCTCAGAACGTTAAATATATACAGTTTCTCTAATCAATTCTTTTTATCCTTATAATTTGTTTATATTAATTTTCTTCTTGATTTTATGTAATTCCATCACAGACTCAAAATCTATAAAACTCTCGACAATCACAAATGAATTTTGTTTAAGTAAACTATTCAAAATCAGCCATCCCAATTTTTTATACCTACTCATAAATTGATTTTCTCTGCCTTTCCCAAATAAATTAATTTTTAAATATTCAAGTTGATATAATCCAATACCTATTCTATCCTCCAGAGTATTAAATAAAATAGAAAGACAGGCATAGACATAGTACCATTCTTCTCTTTCCACGCCTTTTATTAAGCAATTTATTAAAACTTTGTTGAAATTCGTCTTAAAAGCAAAATTATCTTTGTTTTTATGAGTAAAAACCAGTAAAAGATTGTTTTTAAAGATTTCATCTTTGATTTCCACAATTTCCTCCAGTGAATTTCCATCCCACTCATCAATTCTCAGTAATTGATAATCAGAAAAGTGCGGATTTTTAATCACAAGGTGCTGTTTCTGATAAAATGGCTTAAGAAGTTTGTAGACTTCGTCTACAAACAAATTGATTCTTTCATAAAGCACGTGTTTTTTCATGGGTGAATTAAAAGAAATTCCAAAAAAAATGATTTCCAAAACAATATTCTAAAAAAATTGATAAGCAAAACAATATTCTAAAAAAATTGATAAGCAAAACAATATTCTTAAGTATTATATTAAATTCCAAAACAATATTCTAAAGTATTTATAAAATATTTAAATTCTAAATTATTTGATTAAAATATTCAAATCAATTTTTTTAATTTATAGAATATTATAAATAACAGATTTACCCCATTGCCAATGCAGAAGTTCATTTTCACATCAGAGTCAGTTGGAGAAGGACACCCAGACAAGATCTGCGATTTGATTAGTGACAGTATTCTCGATGAATGTCTAAAAGTAGACAAATTTTCCCGGGTAGCAGTTGATGTGTGTATTAAATCAGAGTTAGTTTGTCTAGTAGGAGAAATTACTACATCAGCCAAAGTAGATTATGAGGCAGTGGCTAGAAGTGTACTTAAAGAAATTGGATACACAGACAAAAGTATTGGAATTGATTACAAAACATGTAAAGTTATAGTAAACATCCAACAACAAAGTTTGGATATTAAGCAAGGACTAGAAAAGTACAAAGAGGATGAGTATGATTTAGGAGCAGGGGATCAGGGAATTATGTTTGGATATGCCACAGATGAGACAGAAGAAAGAATGCCATTAACAGTTGTACTCTCCCATAAGCTGGCAGAACGTCTTGAGTTTTTGAGAAAGGAAGGAGAAGCTCCCTGGCTTAGACCGGATTGTAAGACACAAGTGACTGTTGAATACGAATACGTTGAGAAACACGTTGTACCCAAAAGAGTGCACACTGTTGTTATCTCCACCCAACACAGTGAAGAAATAGATACTGAATTTATTAGAAAGTATTTAAAAGAAAATGTAGTAAAAATAATCCAGAACATTTGATGGACAATAAAACTATTTTATTCTCCAACCGAGTGGTAGGTTTGTTATCGGGGGACCAGAAGGGGATTCTGGCTTAACAGGGAGGAAGATAATAGTAGACACTTACGGTGGATGGGGTGCACACGGAGGGGGGGGCCTTTTCAGGGAAGGACTGGTCCAAAGTAGATAGGAGTGGGGCTTATGCTGCCAGGTGGATAGCCAAATCCCTTGTAGATGGGGGTATCGCTAAGAGAGCTTTAGTACAAACTGTCCTATGCCATTGGTATACCTGAACCCCTTTCTATCTACGTTGATACGTACAATTCTTCTAGTCTCCCCAATGAAAAAGTATTAGAAATTATCCAAAATAATTTTAATCTCCGCCTTGGCAAAATTGTAAAAGAATTAAATTTAGACAGGCCAATTTACAAAGGCACTGCCAATACGGACACTTTGGGAAGGAAAATTATCCATGGGAGATTTCAAAAGTATTAAAATATTAATTAAATTAATTTTAAGGGTACTAAAATAAGGGTATACTATTTGTAGGGGGGATACAAGAACATCTTCCTATTTGTAGGATGTTTATATATATTTTGATTATTTATAAGGGTATTTAATATATATTTTCCTATCAATTTCAATTTATTTATTCCTACTCACCTTCTTCACAGCCTTCATCGATTCCCGTGTTAATTTAAATTTTTCATAAACTTTTTCTACAAACAAAACATCAATTAAAAAATAATTGTCACTTCCCTTCAGATTGTCCACAACCGAAGCACCAAAACATACTATAAAATGATCTGAATAGGGCTTAATAGTCCCAAAGGAGTACAGTTTGGGGTAGGGGTGGTCTATTGGAATACTATCAGAGGTATTAATAACTAATTTGGCTGTGTCTCTTATCTTAGAATTTATTATTCCTCCATTTTGTTTGTATAGAAATAAATTCTTAGCAATTTCTAAGTTTTCTTCCCTTCCCACCACTCGAATGTCATAGCCGTGGGCAAGAAGAAGCCTGGCCAGTGTTAAGCCAATAGAGTTGTAAAGTGTGTTGGTCCCCAAAAGAATATCTATTTGAGAATTTGTATCTGAAAGATGCAATTTAATTAATTTTAGAAGATTTTGGGATCCAGAGAAAACAAATTCTTCTCGGGTAGGTCCGAATTTAGAGAAGGAGAGGTTGAGGAGTTCGTTGTAGTCCGTCTGGGAGAGACAGAAATCGTAGGGAGGGGTAGTTGATGGAAGGGATTAGGTATGGTAGTGGATATAGTATTAGGTATAGGTTGTATACTAGGTATAGGTTGTATGTAATTGGTATTGGACATAGTATTGGTATTATGCTGGCTACTCTCCTCCTCCTCAGGTATCATTTCTAGGACATCATTTACATTTAAATTGAATTCTTCTTTGTTAATTACAATCTTAAAAGCTTCTACGTCTTCATCGAATCCTTTTAGAATGCCGTTGATTGGCCCACCCTGTGTAATAAATTTAATTTTCTTCTCGAAATATTCTTCCATGGGTTTATGCAGCATAAAAGTAAATAAATGAATTTATGGAGCATAAAAGTAAAATAAACAAATTTATGCAGCATAAAAGTAAAATATATAAATTTATTTCTTTATGCCTTTATGCAGGATAAAAATAGACGAAAATTAAGAGATGTAACAAATAAGACCAACCGAGTCCATAGAGGAGTATGGGGAGCCAGAGAAGGGATGTTTGGTAGAAGACAGTGAGTTAATGGAGGAGGATGAGTCCTCTGAACTTATACCAGAATGTTTAATATGGGGAAATAAATCATAAGAATAAATAATGCATAGAGGGAAGCATAAAAGAAAATAAAATGCATAAACATAAAAGAAAATTTAAACATAAATGCATAAAATGTATTAAAAGATTTTTTAATCCCCTTATTCGGTAATGAAGAAAATAGATTCACAGGAGGATTTGTTGTTTATTCAGGCAGTCCGAGAGTGCCAAGAAGATTCCTTTGAAGAGTTTACGTCTTCGAATGAAGTAGAGATTGTGAAAAGAGAGGCACCCGAAGAAGAAGATTCAGATATTGAATTTGTAGATTGTTTAAAATCTTTAGACAGTGATTTATTAGAGAGGACCGATTCATTTTTAGGGTGTAATGGTAGTAAGAATGGGAGAGGGAGTGTGGATAGGGATAGTGTAGATAGGGATAGTGTGGATACAGTGGAGTATATTAATGATACGGTGGATGGTACTACACTTTCATTCCACTCCATAGATACATACAATTCCACCCTCCCCATAGATACATACAATTCTACCCCTTCTACTCCTTCCACCCCCTCACCACCCAAAACTATCGATCAATTCTATTTAAGAACTGTTTTTAAATTAAAAGATTTTAGAAAGAATCAAAAGGAAATCATAAAAGCCAATTTAGAAGAAAAGGATGTTTTTGTTTTAATGCCAACAGGAGGAGGAAAGAGCTTGTGCTACCAAATACCAGCCCTTATCAAAGAGGGTATTACAATAGTAGTAAGTCCCCTCCTATCCCTAGTACAGGATCAGATTTACAATCTACTCCAGAAGAACATAGTGGCTATGCCAATCAATTCTACTCTCACACCCACCGAGAGAAGACTTGCTTTCGATCTCCTCCAGTCTGAAGAATGCATTTGTAAAATCTTCTATGTCACACCAGAACTAATAGCCCAGAGTGAACAGTTCCACCGAGCAATGGAACAGTTGATCCAAAGGGGGAGACTTAAGAATTTTGTGATAGATGAAGCACACTGTGTATCCCAGTGGGGCCATGACTTTAGACCAGACTATAAAGAATTGGGGAGTATCAGAATCAAGTACCCCAATGTTCCTATTATAGCCCTCACAGCCACAGCCACCCCCAAAGTAGAACTGGATATTCTTAAGAATCTGAATATTTTAGAGTGTGTAATTTTCAGAATGAGTTTCAATCGGGAGAATCTGAAATACTTTGTAAAACCCAAAACAAGGACAGTAGAACTGGACATAGTATCCTTTGTAAATTCTTATTTCCCAGATTCCTGTGGGATTATCTATTGTACATCCAAAAAGGAGTGTGAGATGATTTCCGAATCCCTTAACAAACACCTTAAGACAGCCTTCTACCATGCAGGACTCAATAAAAGAGAGAGGTCGAGTATCCAGAACAAGTGGAATAGTGGAGAAATTAAGGTGGTGGTGGCTACTATAGCCTTTGGGATGGGGATAGACAAGAAGGATGTACGGTACGTGATACACTACTGTCTCCCTAAGTCCCTAGAAGGGTACTACCAAGAGACGGGGAGAGCAGGGAGGGATGGAAAGGAGAGTGTCTGTGTCCTCTTCTTTTCGTACGGGGATAAAAAGAAAATAGATTATTTAATACAAATGAGTAATGGAAATAGAACCCAGAAACAGAGACAAAGGGATGACCTGGCTGCTGTCATACGGTACTGTGACAATAAGACAGATTGTAGGAGGGTGTTGGTACTACAACACTTTGGGGAACAATTCAATAAAATTTTGTGCAACAAGACCTGTGATAACTGTACGAGGGAGGTGGCCAATTCCAAGGACTACACAAGGGAAGCCAAAGAAATACTAGAAATAGTAAAGAAGGTCAAAGTGAGTCTCTGCCAAGTAATCGATATTTACAGGGGGATGGCCAATAAGAAGAGTATGGAATTTGAATACCTACCCTCCTATGGGGGTGGTAGACATCTTAAGAAGACAACAGTAGAAAGGATAGTAAGGGGATTGATAAACCTTAATTCATTAGAAGAGAAATCGGAAATAAACAAGGCTGGGTTTTCTTGGAGTTATTTGAAGTATAAAAAGGGGGTGAATAAACTAGAATTGGTAGAGGAGACTTAAACTTTTAATAGGGTGATAAGGAGATTAAGGGTAGTAATGAAGTCAAGGAGAGTAGTATCACAGTTATGGAGGGGGTGCAATAGTCCATTCCCTATTAGTCCATTTGTAAGGGTATCCAAATTATTAATATACCAATTTAGTACTATTAGTCGGGTAGAAGGGGGGTGTTTGAATAGGAGGGTGTTTAGGTAAGAAAGAATAAGGGGGGAATCTTTGAGTAGTTTTAGAGTGGATTCAATTATAAAGAGGGGTGGTAGAGTAGGGGGAGATGGAATTTCTTCCTGTACTACTTCTAATGGTGGTGGACTTTCTTCAAACTCTTCCTGTACTACTTCCTCCTTCTCACTTTCCTTATGTACAGTTTGTAAAGAACTAGGACTTTCTTCAAACTCTTCCTGTACTATTACTAAGGGTAGAATTTCTTCTTCCTCTTCCTGTACTACTTCCTTATCTTTCTCTTCCTGCATTACTATTATTTCCTCTATTATTACTAATGGTGGTAGATTTTCTTTAAACTCTTCCTGTACCACTTCCTTATCCTCCTCTACCTGGTCTATTATTACTTCCCTTCTATCCTCTCCTACACTACCCCCCTCTTCAAAGATTGCATAAGGTAGTTGTATTTCTTCAATCTCTTCTTCTTGTCCTACATTTACAATTACTTCTTCTCTAGTACAAAGTATCATTCCCTTTAGTATTACACAAAGTAGCATAAATAAATTTTAATTCCCCCTTTTATACTTTTAAAGCTTAATAAGATTTATGTAAAATAATAAGTATTTTATGCATATTAAGATTTATGTAATAAGGATATTAAGATTTATTTATGCACTTATAAATGGACTTTCAAATACACTTATAAATCAATTTAAATTTATAAATCTTTTTATGCATTAAATCTATTTTCAAATGCATTAAATATTTTATTGTTTATCTTGTTCATCCTGTCTAGAAAACTCTTGTTTGTAATAATACTCCTTGTAGTACTCCCTATCTACGTACTGTGGGGGGTACCCCGTACTACTACCCTTGTAGCACCCATTGTTGTTTATGTACACATTGTGGTAGTACCCGTCATGGTGTTTGTGGTACTCCGAGGGTTCGTAGTACCCAGAGGGGGGGTAGTAAGGGGGATAAGAATTGTATGCATAGGATTCATCAGGGGGGTACCCTACATAGGTGTACAATACATCTTCTCCTGCTTTAGGATACAATACATCCTCTTCTACTTTAGGATACAATACATCCTCTTCTACTTTAGAATACATTACATCCTCTTCTACTTTAGGATAGATTTGTACTACATCTTTGGAGAATCTATCTTCATATACACTATATGTATCATAGTCCTCTACTCTATTCTTAACTATCTTAACCTTCTTTACTTTGGCTCTCCTATTCTGGAACCATATTTGTACAGCCCTTGGTGTCATAGCCAGTTGGTCCCCCAGTTTCTTCCTTAGTTTAGCATCTGGTCTTATGCAGGACTCAAAGGTCTTTTCCAGTACCTCCAACTGTCTCTTACTAGTTCTCTTCCTATGCTTTATTCTAAAGGGATCATTCTCCCCATTGTTCTGGTAGTTCTCTTTGTTGTTCATAAAGGGATATTTTAAATTAAATTATAAATTGGAATGATAAAGGAAGGGGGGGGTATGTGTAGGGGGGGGGGAATAGATGGATAATGGTAGGGGGGTGTAGTATCCTTAATCCTCTATTTATACAATCCTAATACCATTATCCATCTATCCTACTACCATCCTACACTACCCCCCCCCCCCCACACTACACCTACACCCCCCCCCAAATGAAACCCCCTTCAAATTCAGAATCAAACCAGAATGAAATAGAAATTTATATCCCTAGAATAGTAGAAGAAGAAGATATCTCCCTCCTAACAGTTACTCTTGGTCCTTCTACCTTTAGATCTACTCCATTTAAGAATCTGCTCCATAAGCCCTACTTTACTTGTTCTATCTGTTTGAATCCCTTTTCTAATAGAGTAAAGTAATAGGGCTTTTATGCACCCACTATTTCCATATAAATTGCATAATTCCCCTGGTTTAAGTTGTACAAGAAGTGTCCGATGTGTAGGAAGTAGGGGGGATGTAATGGATGGTAGGGGAATAGGTATGGATAGTTAGTAGTAGGGGAATAGGTAGAGATAGTCTGAAGTATTCTACCATCCTCCCACATACCATCCAATACTATTTCCCTACCCCATCCAATTCTATCCCTTACTACCACTCGCCCTCCTCACATACTCTAAATAATCCCCCTTCATTAAATCCCCCACTTCCACATTCAAAGCATCCTCCCCACTGGGTTCATTAGTATCTCCATAGATTTACAAAATACATTCTCTACTCCATATCCACAGGTCCACCCTTCCCTTAGAATAGCCAGACACACCCTCCCCTCCTCATCTACATTAGGGTGGTAGATTTTGGATTTACAGTTTACTTTGGGGGGTTCAAAGGGGTACCCAAAGGGAATAAGAAGTACAAAAGTAAAGTGTTGGTCTTTGTACACCCCCTCCTTAGGAGAGAGATTTAAGAGAATCTTACAAACAAAGGTATCACAGGGTAGTACAGTAAAAGAAGAGTCTTGTAGGGGAGTAATATCTTTTAGTTCATTTTCTAATCTAAAGAGAGCGAAGTTGTGCATAAGGAGGGGGGGGGTAGTAGGAAGGGGGTAGGGGTGATAGTGTGTAGGGGGGGGGGTAGATTAAGGGGATAGAAGGGAATGGATAGGATGGTGGTTGGGAATGGATAGTGGTACATACCATTACACACTAATACCCTACTACTAATACCTATCTACTACATTACTATCAATCCATACCCTACTACTCCACACTACTCCCTTACCCCCCTCCTCCATACTACATCTCCCTTACACCCCCCTCCTTATATCACACCCTATCCAATGCATCACCCCCTCTTTGTACACTTCAAAACTAAAACTCTCCCTTTTGAAGATTATCTCCCCCTCACAGATATTGAGAGGAGAATGTTGGAAGGTAAAGGTTGTACTACAAAGATAGATAAGATCGTACTTTAAGGTACTATTGGACTTACAAGTAGTACAGGGGAGAGGGTACAAGTACAGTAGTGGATAGATACACCCTTAGTATAGTTTAGAATATTCTTTTTGTCTACTTCTCCACCCAATCTATTAATAATTAAAATATTCTTTAAATTTGAGAGTTTCATTGGGGTAGTGTAGGGGGGGTATAAGGGAAGGGTAGGTGGATGGTAGTATAAGGGATGGTATGGTAGTATGGAGGAGAGGGGTAAAGAAGGGAAGGATAAAGTGTTTAAAAAATAAGTAGTACAAATATCCCTCCTACACTATATTCATCCCTTATACTACCATCCATCCATATTCCACCCCCCCTTATACTACCATCCCTTATACACCCCCCCCTCTATGACAATCCCCCACCACAAAAGAATTCTTTCTACTCCTTACATTGTAGACTACTTCAAATCCACCATTCCAATTCTTTCTACTTCCTTACTCACTTCCACTCTGATCACTATACTGGTCTTACTAGGAAGTTCCCCTATTCTATTTATTGTTCCCCAACTACTTCTAATTTAGTACAACTTAAATTCAAATTAAAAACTACCCCCCTTGAATTGTACAGGGAATACCATTTATCTAATGGGGATAGTGTTACTCCAATAGAAGCCAATCATTGTCCTGGTGCTGTATGTTTAATATTCAAAGTACAAGGGGAGTATGTACTACATACTGGGGATTTTAGATATACATCTATAAATCAATGTATCTAACCTCTTATAAAAAGTTAAGGAATTTTAAATAAATTTTAATTTTTAGCCCTTGAAAGTTGGATATAAAAATAGATTTTAAGTTTTAAGAAGTTCATAAGTCTATTTAAAATTGGAAAATGAATACTATACAGTACCATAATGTCTATAAATTATAGGATTAGGTATGGTTTAGAAACATTTTTTTATCACGGGTTTTTTAAAAACAGGGGGTAGAAATTAAATACAAAAATTGATATTTGATTTTGATCTTTTCTGAGAAATTTCAAACTGGGTTATGTAGGAGGATAGGATGCAATGTAATTACTAAGACTGAATGTATTTAACGTTCTGAGAACGTTAACTAGCGCAGCTAGTCACCCTATTATAAAAAGTTAGTGAAATGTTT
This sequence comes from Amblyjoppa proteus, assembly GCA_963922035.1. Lineage (NCBI taxonomy): Eukaryota > Metazoa > Arthropoda > Insecta > Hymenoptera > Ichneumonidae > Amblyjoppa > Amblyjoppa proteus. Next base: position 34,861 of record CAWUHP010000021.1, on the reverse strand, counting down.
TTTACCCCCTCCAAAGTTGAAAATAAAAATGGATTTTAAGTCTTAATAAGTGTTAGAAAGTTTATAAGTCTATTTAAAATTGGAAAATGAGTATTATAAAATACCATAATGTCTATAAGTTATAGGATTAGGGATGGTTTACAGACATTTTTTTAGCACGGGTTTTTTGAAAAGAGGGGTAAGAAAATAAATACAAAAAATTGATATTTGATTTTGATCTTTTCGGCAAATTTTAAAGGGGTTATGTAGGAAGATAAGAAGAAAAAAATTTACAGAGACCACATATTTTTAACGTTCTGAGAACGTTAACTAGCGCAGCTAGTAAATAAATATACTTTTAGTACTATCTATTTAGATAATACCTTTGAAGGATATAAATCCTTTGTATCCCAGAAGGATGCTATCTTAAGAGTAATAGAAGTTATTAAAAGGAATTATTCTCTCCCTTGTGTGGTACCCTTAAAGTTTACTTTCTTCTTTTGTACTTATTGTGTTGGTAAAGAGAAGATCTTTCTTAGTGTCTCTGAGTACTTCAAAAAGAGTGTGAGAGTCTCTAAAGATAAAATGAAGATTTACAATTGTTTTGATAAATACACAATAGATAGACTTAATAGAGAAGTAGGAGAAATACTAAATTTAAGTAGTACAGTTACTCCCTTTAGTAGGATTACAACAGAAATAGAAGAAGATCAATTGGTAATTATAAGTATCCATAATCTAAAGAATATTAATCAATTATTAAAAGACTTTTTATAATAGGGTGATAATAAAAGTAATAAGATAATAATCTTTTGTGGTACTGGATGGAAGGATAAAGTACAGTACTACAATTGGAATAAGGGGGATGGGAGGGTAGTAAAGAAAGGAATAGAAGTACATTACATTCCCTACTCTGAACATTCTTCTAGTAAAGAATTAGAAGATTTTAAAAGGGAGATTAAACATGAAAGGATAATAAACACTGTGGTAGGGGTGGGGGGTAGTGTGAGGGGGTGGGAGGAGAAGGGATAGGATGGTAGTATAGGGGATACTCTCTAATACCCCCCCCCCTACACTATCATCCATATCTACTACTACTACCCCCCCCCACACTACACTACATCTCAATTATCTAAATTTTTTTCTTACCCCCCAAATGGCTAAACAGATTTCTCTAACTAAAACTGGTAAAGTAAGAAACCAAACACCAAAGATTCCTAAACAAGAGAAGAGGAGATCCAGAACAGGTAGAGCTAGACAGAGGAGAGTTTATGAACATAGAGTAGAAATAGGGTACTTCGAATGCAATGGGAAGATGAAATTGAATATGAAAGTTTAAATAAATTATTAGTAGTTAGTAATAGTTAGTAGTGTAGTAATGGTATTTCCCTTATACCCCCTAATACCCCCCCCCCTACCATCCATCCCTAATCCTTACCCCCCCCCCACACACTACAATGTCAACCAAAAGAATGTCAGCTGAAGAAAAGAAATTGGCTATCTTAGAAATATTTGCAAAGGCTAAGACCTTCTTTAGGATACAGGAACTAGAAAGAATAGGGTCCAGGGAGAAGGGAACAAACTATCAAGGAAGTAGTCACTTCCCTACTGGATGATGACTTAATCTCCGGGGATAAGATAGGTACCAGTACGTACTACTGGGGGAATGAGAATAAAAAGAAACACAGTAGAATGGTAGAGTGTAGGAGGGTAGAAGAAGAAATAAAGAATTTAGAAGAATCCTTAATTAGAATAAGGGGGGAGATAGAAGAGGAAGTAAAGGCTAAACCCCCATCAGAAGAGAGATTGGCTTTAGAAAGGGAATTAAGGGAAGTACAAAGGGTAGTAGAAGAACAGGGGGGGTTATTAAAAGGGTATACTAAACTAAGTTTAGAAGAAATAGAAGAAATAAAAAAGGATCTAAAACAAAGTATGAATGGGATTAATAAACTAACAGATGATATTTTTATGATCCAAAGTTATGTTTGTGGGAAGTTTAATATGGATAAAAAAGAATTCAATAATAGTTTTGGGGTATCAAATGAGATGGATTATGTGTAAGATGGGGGGTGTAAGTGGGAAGTGGGATGTATGTATAGTGTGGTGATAGGAAGTATAGTATTAGCTTACTACCCTATCATAATACTAGTGTATGCTTTACGTATGTTTTATACCTTGTTTTATGTATATGTTTTACCACTACCCTTACAACCAATACATACCCCTTACCACCAATACGCTACCGTATCAATACCCCTTACTACCAATACCCCCCTACCACTACCCCTTACCTTTGTTTTACCCCCCACCAATCATTAAACTCTTCTCCCTTTTTATATTTTATTTTTCTACCCTTCTAAATGAGAAAGGAAAAGTTTGCATTAATGTACCCTAATCTAAAGGGTACCCCTAAGAAGTACAGAATCCCTACCACTAGACCAGTAAGGATATACTGTGATGGGGTATACGACCTATTCCACTATGGCCATGCCAGGAGTCTGGAACAAGCTAAGAATTTATTCCCTAATGTACACTTAGTGGTGGGTGTAACAGGGGATAGTATTACTCTAAAGAACAAGGGGGTAACTGTATTCAATGAAGAAGAGAGAGCAGAGGGTCTAAGGCATTGTAAACATGTAGATGAAGTAATTACCAATGCACCCTGGATACTAACAGAAGAATTCTTAAGGGATCATAAGATAGACTATGTAGCACAGAATGAAACACCCTACCAGTGTGGGGATATAGAGGATATTTATAAGGGGGTGAAAGAAAGGGGGATGTTTATCCCTATAGAGAGAACTAAGGGTATTTCTACTAGTGGGATAATAACAAAGGTAGTAAAAGATTATGATTTGTACATTAGAAGGAACTTGGACAGGGGGGCTTCTCCTAAAGAATTGGGAATATCCTTCTTTCAATTGAAGAAGATCAAATTGGAAAAGAAACTAAAAGAGATTAAAAATGAATTTGAAGTAGCCAATTTGTTTTGGGAGAAAGTAGGACAAGAATTGATGACTACCTTTAATAGAAGGAAGAGAGAATTAAAAATAAATGTGTATAAAATAATGGAGTATATGCGGGGGATAGTATAAAGGGGGAGATGTGTAGGTAGTAGAGGGGTAGTAGATTGTATTAGTTGTGTAGAGGGGTAGTATAGATGGTATTAGTTGTGTAAGGTATTTATTTTTATACACCCCCCCCTCCATACACTATCCCTTTCACCCCCCCCCTCTCCATACACTACCTTACCCCCCTCCCTTCCTACTACATTTCCTTTCATACACTATCCCTTTCACCCACCCCCCCCCCCCACACTACACCTGTTAATAAATTTATTAATTCTACTAAATTTTTCTACCCCAAAATGAAATACAAAAATACTAAAAATAACGAAGAACCCAATTACACCACAAACAATCTACTAAACAACCTGTAAAACTACTCGAAGTCACCAAAGAGAATCTAAACAGTGTATTAATCTCCCTTAAAGAAGACAAGGATCTTCTAAAATTGAATATTAAAAATATTCTAAATTTCATTTTTTCTAATTGTGAGAATGAAAAGGAGATTTTATGCAAATTGAAAATATTAAAAACAGGATTAGAAGATGAAGATGTAATAGATTCTATCTTTAGGATAGTTGTGGATCTATTGGAGTACAAGGAAGAAGATCTAAGGAAGGTTGTAGTAACTGTATCTGGGGAGATCTATCCCTTCTCTAGGAGACTTTCAGTGTGGTACTTTAAAAATAAAGTATTTGAAGAGGATGAAATAGAGTTTTATGCGGATGAAATAGAAAAGATAATTTTTAAGACAGCCTGCATAAACTATATATGCATTGAGTCTGAGGGTAGTGAAGATAGTGGTAGCGAAGAGGGGGAGGAAGATAGTGCTGGTAGCGAAGAAGGTGATACTAGTGAAGAATCTCCACCCACCAATCAATCGCTACCTAATCAATATCTAAAGGTACTCACAGACTCGGATGAAATGGATAGACTAGACAAAGCTTTGAGTATCCAATTCAAAGATAAACAAACTAATCTTTCTATCTCTGATAAGCAACGTATTGCTAAATGTTTGGATCTACTGGAAATCATCCTAGAAAGATTCTCTTTATCTAATCCAATTCATTTTAAAAGAATTCTTGCTTTGGTTGATATCGATGATCTTCTGTTTAAGAAAGTTTTTAGGGTCCTTAAAAGAATAAAGCATAAAGATTATGCTATTTATAGGGAAGGATTGCATAAATACAAAAATATAATACGAACTGTGGATACCATGCAGGATTGTTTTAAGGGGGAATTCAAATGGATGGATCTATTCAAGGCTAGTCTAAACAATGACTTACTAGACCTTAATGTAGTAGATAGAAGTAGAATTAGTAAGGATGAATTCTATACCTTCTGTTTCTCAGAGAAAGTCTATCTTTGGAAGATACAGGGGATTATGCTTTACTTTATTAAGAAGGAGAATAATGTTAAAGTTTTACAATCTTTTAGAGATTTAATTAATAAAATTGAATTTGGGGATGAAAAAGAAAGAGCCATAGAAAGTATTAATAATAGAATTAGAGTGTGTTTGAATGGGGTATAAAGAAAGTTATTTATTAGGGGGGGGGGGGTAGAAAGGTGGTACAGAGGTAGGGGTAGTACAGAGGTAGGGGTAGTACAGAGGTAGTACGATAGATCTACTATCCCTATCTCTATACCTCTTTCACTATCCCTACATATTCTTCCCCCCTCTCCAATTCTACCATTACAAGGTCTTTGTCATGGACATACTCTACTCCATCTACCACTATCCAAGGGGTATTCTTTGGAACTCTACCAATCTTAGGGAATTTGTAATCTCCCTTTGTATCCACCAGTAGTACATTATTAATAAATTTATAAATTCTTAACTTTCCTTTTACTATAAGTTCACAGTTCCTATCTTTAGTACAGATACCCTTTAAATTTCTAACAGTGAAAGTGTTCATTTGAGGGGGGGTGTAGAATAGGGATAGATAGTAGTGTATAGGAGGGGGGGTAGAAAGGTAAGATATACGGTATATGTTTATTTTGAATATTATAAATCTAAGTAATTGTAAATCTAAATAATTCTTTACTACCTTCCAACCATCCACATATATCACCCCTTACTACACCCCCCCCCCTACCATCATCCACATATACTACACCCCCCCCTCTACACTATTATATAAATTTTCCACCCCCCCCCCAAATTCCAATGCCCTGTGAAATCGAAGTCATCAACAATAGAAAAAATGAACTACTCGGAAGAAATGAACTAGAACTTAGTATCTCCCATGAGAGATCTTCTGTACCTACTAAGAAGGAGGTAGCTACCCAAATATCCAAGATATTCCAAACCAAGGGAGATAGTATCATAGTCTATGACATCTCTAATACCCCCGGAACACACTGTTCAGTAGGGAAGGTTAATGTTTATTCTTCGGTAGAAGCCATGAAGAAAGTAGAGAAGGACTATATGGTAACTAGAAAGACAGGCGAGACCAAGACTAAGAAGCCTAGGAGACTTAGAAAGGATGAGAGAAAGAAGAGTTATAAGAGATTTGGTACTATTAAGAGAGCTATGAAGAAGGCTGAGAGAAAAGATAAATAAAAATAATTATTTAATATTGTTTTACTTAAATAGATTATGACTGTTAGCAAACCTAGAGAAAGCACTAGGGGGGTTAGTAGGGGGTGGATTAGTAGTAGGGGGGAAAGGGGGTAATGTACTGGTAGTAGGGGGGTTAGTAGTAGTAGTAGTAGGGAAGTTAGTACTGGTAGGGGGTAGTGTACTAGTAGGGGGTGCTAACCATGTACTGGTAGGGGGCAATGTATTAGTAGGGGGTCCTACTACTACCTGTTGGTCTTTGGGTCCTTCCCTCTCTACCTCCTTTACTTCCCTCTCTACTACCTCTTCTTTCCTCATTATCTCATCTACTTCCTTCTTCACTCTAATTTTTATTCGGTCTACCAAATAAACCTCCTCTAACTTTATTTTATTAAGAATGTTATCAGTTGATAAATCAACTTTATTGATTATCTTAACTGATTCTACCTTTTCTAAATTAGGTTCATAAATGGGGGAATCGTATGTTAAGGGGGCTTTAAACTTCCCCTTCCTTTCAATCACCTCATCAAAGTACCTTATACTATCACTAATACTATCTCCTACCCTACTAATAATACTAAGATTGTTTTTCATACAAGTTAATTTAAATTCCATTTGTTGTTGGAGTTTATCAATATTCTTTAATTTATAATTAGCCTTCCACAATTCTTTTTCTATCTTGTCTGTTGTTTTGTTAACTTTGTAATTATTGATTTCTACTTTGTTTGGCTTAATTGAAAGAATTGCATTTATAATTTGATCTACTGTTGTAAGGGACGTAGAAGATTGTGGAATGATTGATGGTGATGGGGTTGGTTTGTTAATGTTCGATAAATTAAAAGTATCGAATATTGTATGGGATGATGAATTGAATGTTGTATTATCTACCATAGATGAATTGAATATAGATTTGTTTTCATTTTGTGATGAATTAAATGTTTTACTATCTACCTTTTGAGATGAATTGAATGTTGTACTATCTACCTTTGGATCTGTAACACTATCAAAAATAGATTTGTTTTCATTGATCTTAAGATCCTTTTGTGATAAATTAAATGTTGTATTATCTACCTTAGTTGAATTCATTATTGCACTTCCATCTACCTTTTGTGATGATAAATTAAATATAGATTTGTTTTCATTTTGGGATGATAAATTAAATCTACTTTCATCTACCTTCGGATCTTTAGAACTTTCAAAAATAGATTTGTTTTCATTGATCTTAAGATCCCTTGATAAATTAAATGTTGTATTATCTACCATAGATGAATTGAATGTTCTACTATCATCCTTTTGTAATGAATTAAATGTTCTACTATCTACCTTAGATGAATTGATTGCACTACCATCAACTTTCAAATCTTTTAAACTATCAAATATTCCACTTTCTATTTGTTTTTCTATCAATTCGCCAACTTCTTCTCCTTCATAATCTACAAATAAAACTTTTTCTCCTTCTTTTTTTATTTCTTTACACGAGAACAAACATTTACTTTCTATTCCGGGTTTAAATGCCACCCCCTCCACTTTGTATTCAGTTACACTCCCCTTTAGATCCATAAAAATTAGTTTACCATTGTCATAGTCCATCCCCCTACAATACAATGGATTATCATTATCGTCTACCTGTACATAGATAAAATCTTTAGATTCATTTTCTATTAAATTTAAATCACTGTCATAAAAAAGTACATTTGAATTGTTACTGGTGGTTATTAGAATACAATTAACTAAGTATACTCCATAATAAAAACTAATATTCTCGTCCTCCCCAGGGAATAATTCATTTTCAGCTTCCTTATTATTTAATTTTAATTTATCATTTTCTACTATTAAATTTCCAATGGGGAGATTAAGACAAGAAGTATTTGTGTTAAAAGTTTCTCCCTGAGAAAAGTCCACAACTCCCATTTCTAATTCATTAGATTCTTTATTAGATTCTTCATTAATTTTGTATTTGTTATACTCTCCACTACCATACAATACTTCCAGATACTCCCCATTGTACTCAGATTTAGAAACTGTTTTTAATTTATCTATATTAATTTTAAATAAGGTTAGATTATCAAAGTTTAAAATATAAATTGAAGATACGGTTGTTAAAGTAAGGAAGGATTTAAATTTACAGGCATAGATGGTGGTAATACACAATTTCTTCTTCCCTATCAGAACATATTTAGGAAATACAATAATAATTGTATTGCTAATATAAAAGCACTGTGAGTATTTTTTAGGGACAAAATGTTCTTTTCTTGTATTTGTTATTTCTTTTATAAATTTTAAATTCGGATTCATAAAGGGTAGAAAAAGGGAATAATAAAAATAATAGGAGAAATAAGAATGTATAAATAGGAATTGAGACAATAGTACAATAGGAAATAAATGAATTTTAATACTTTAATAAGAATCAATACAATTATATTTACTTTGATTTCAATCACAGAACATTTTCTTATCTAAAGCAGCCAGTGCTATTGCAAACTCACTGAAAGCAGACAGTGGGAAAGAATGATCCATTATGTAAGTGGTGGGAGAAGTCTTGCCAAAGGTTAATGTAATGTAAGTGGGATCTAAAGGGTGGATTAGTTGGAAATTCTTCACGGATGGTGTTGTGACTCTCCCATTGAAATTAAGGGAGTAACTGTTACTATCTACATTGTAATAGGGCTCTTTGTTTCTCATAACATGAGGGTAGTCAGTAATGTCTTCCCCCTTTGTAGTCCTGTAAAAGAGTACAAAGAATGTTCTTGGCTTCCTCTTTTTGAACCAGGATGTCTTGTAATTGATGGCTAGAAATGTTCCTGTGATTGTTTCTAAAGAATACTTTGTTCCTGTTATGTTGGACTTAAGATATCCTATTTGAACATCACCCTTCTCTTCCCTTTTGTAGATAGTAAACCCACAAAGTCCTCTGTACGCATAGAGTAAATCCGGGTAATCCTGATTCTCATAGAAATATTCAGAATAAAATCCCTTTTTAACAGTTACTTTTCCCCTTGATACTCGTCCAATAGGGTAAGGTTTAAATACTAAAGCATTCTTTTCTACTACATTGTCTACTTCAAAGGGAAGATCTTCGTTTGTTGTGGACAACATGGGGGACGTACGTGTTGGGTTTGTGTAGAATAAGTGTCCTGATGGTTGGTTTAAGTTTGGCATATACTTTAAAATCACTAATACATATAATTTTTAGTAAATTTTACTCTGAAACACTTGTTTCATACACTAAAACATTCAATAGGTTCTCATCTCCGTATATCACACTTTTGGTGTAACTTTCAATAAACGAATCTAAATTAATTTTTTCTTTGCTTTCATCGACACAAAGAAACACAAGATCTGTTACACTAAATTGTACATTGATTGAGAATGTTTCAAGATTAATAAAGAAAAGTTTCTCATTGAGTAAATTCGTTCCAATGCTATTTAATCCTAGAACAATGTTGATTACCAGGGGATTAATGTATCCATTACAATAAATTTGTTTGTCTTTTTTGTAAATGGCGAATGTTTTCATTTGGGTAGAAAAATATAATAATTTAAAACTTAATATTATATTACAATTTAAAACTAAATATTATATTATAATTTAAAACTAAATATTATATTACAATTTAAAACTAAATATTAATTAAATATACTGTTTTAAATTATTATTAGGTATAAATACTTTGTAAAAATATCTTTTATGTTATTTCCGCTAATGTTTTCTACCTGCTGGGGCTACTACGTCTTCATTAAGCACTACAAAAACTCTTCATTTATTTGCGATGCCTCCCATCACGACATACACTCGGATATACCAATGCCCTGTGGCGAAGACTCTGCTACTGTCTATAATGTAATCCCCCTCAATAACTTTGATGTAATGATTCTCGATGCACACACCCGAAAGGCTTTTAATCTTACTTGTGGTGATAAACTTAATCTATTTCTTAATACGGGATATGATAATCAAATATTTTCTTTAAAAGCTGTCAGTGAAAATGTATTTGCTATATCACACAATGGAAAATGTATTGAATCCGATATACATGGAAATGGATACGACTATGTGGCCTGTGATGGATCAGACAATCAGTTGTTTGAATTTATTCATCTCGAGAAACCTTTGAGTTATGTACACGAACCGAAACTAATAACTGTAGATGTTGGTGGACGATCAAACCATTATATGGAAGATTTATTGAGACATAATATTAATACACCTATGTGTACTAGAAGAGATGGATGTCACTCAAGGCATTCAAGATATTCTTTTATTCATCCAAGACATTCTTTCCACTATGACTATCCAAAGAAAAGCTGTGGTGGTTTAAATCCGTATTTAAATTCATTACTTCATTCATCAATAGCAAAAAACAGTCTTTACGGTGGTTGTCCTAATTCTTGTACAGGAAAGTATCCTCTACTTTTAGACTATGGAATTCCTAGTTCTACAGGTTGTCCTTGTTATTAAATAGTTAAGTTTTAATAAGTTAGTATTTGTATTTGTAAATTACCTTACATAATTTAATTTCTGATAAATTTGTATTTGATAATGATAGTGAAATGGTACTGTAACAAAATAAATATCCTAATAATAATAATAGCAATTGTAAAATATAACTTATTTACATTGTTACTAAATTTAAAATTTATTTATTAATCATTAGGAGCAGGAATACAATCTAGTCCTACTAAAGGATAACTCTTAGTAGAATCAATGTATCCTCCCTTACAAATTACTTTTGATAGTTCACTTTTATCATCATCAATTTTTTCTTTTGTACTTTTAATTGTAAATAAACTTGAAGTCGCGCTAAAAGTAGGTGATTTAACCGATTTGGGTTTTGTTTTGAAATCTAATTCAAACTTTTGATTTTGGTTTTTAGCATCGCATCCATTTGATAGTTTATAAGAACCGTGTTGATCATATTCAAGGCAGTTATCATTATGTGTTATCATATACGAACTTTTTGAGGACACAACAAGTCTGAAAATTGTATTTTCTAAACTATCTTTTGGCAATAGAGAAAGAAAACTGTTTTGCATCAATCCAACAGGCCTTGAATCTACCTTCATTGTAAATTTTAATCTATCACTAGAGGGAAACGATAAATTATAATCTGTTGCTTTGGATTTTGAGCAAACTGTCAGTCTATCTGTCAATGTATCTAGATTATCATCGTGACACATATATAAATCATCATTAAAATGCTTTATCATTACACTACAAACAATACTCAAATAAAATAGAATCATATTAAAATTGAAATTTTTTAACTTTTATAAAGATTATAAGAAAACAATGTTTTGTCTTAAACTAAAACAAGTTGTGATTTCTATAATTACAAGTAATTAATTAGTTGTTGCAATTTTTAATAACTAATAAACAAATTGCATGGTAAAATCTATCAATTATATGGTATGGTTATGTTTTTTTATAGATTTACATGAAACAAATCGATTGAAACAAATATCATACGAATTGTTTAAATTTATGTCTAAAGTAAAACGAAGTGTAATCTTATGTTACAGTTTTTATTTGTCTACATTAGACGTTTAATTAAAATTAATTAATAACCTTCTACGAGTATTTGTTGTATAAATTTTAGTGTTGAAACAAAGAAAAGGTGTTTTATAAGAGTTTAGATAGAAATTATAATTCTGTACGGAATTTTTAAATAATTTTGATTCATATTAAAATAATAATTAAACACATTTTATAAAAAATGATCAAAGACCTAATGCAAAATTATTAATACAACATTGCTATGGTAATTTATTATGTGTATTTGTATCTAGATTAATATTGCGCAATAGGTCTAGTGGTAAGATTTGACTCTACCACACGGTAACTACTGTCATCACTTTCTTGAGGAGACTCTGGAAAACTGATTTGTAAAATGTTTTAATATTGTTAATCATAATTTCTTAATCTTAAGATTAACCTGTAAATTTGTAAATATAGTTCTATTTAGTTGTTTTTTGAGAAAATAACTGATAGTTTGTATGATTTTAATTAATTAATGTAAACAAATAAAATACCGTGAAATAAAATATAATACACTAACTACATTTAAATTAAATAAGTGGATTTATTTATATTTGACATTCTCCATCAAGCACGTCTAAGCCACATGTATTTTGATTGTTTTCAATGCTTGGATAATTAGTAACGTAATCTAGATTATTATGATGTTTATGGTGCCTATGATGTCCATGAAGGTGTCTGTATAAATTTTTAGATGTGGCTTCGTTTATTTTAGATAGTTCAGTTAATTCAGTAACAAGTGTTTCAAGTTTGCTAACAGTATTAGTAAGAAGTGAATAGGTTTGAATATCATCGCTTCTATGTGAATCAGCATTAGGAAGACTATTTTTTTCTTGTTGGTCATAAACAATAGAATACAATAAAGCATTATTCTCAGAGCATGCTCGCATATAATGTGCACTATTCTCAAAAGAAAGACACTTTTCCCTATTTACCATGTAATATAAACCTGGTTTACTGTATACAATTTAAAACTGTTGATTAGTTAAACCGTGCTTTACTTTAACCTCAACCCGCCACGCTTCTGCTACATCCCATACGTTTGGATCTCCAACAGGATAAAACAAATCAGTTCCTATAGATGTTGCTTCTATTCTCCAGTCAGTTGCTGAATTCTCATCAGGACAGTCTGATAATATATTCTTTCCACTTACATTCTTAATACAAACATATGAGGTTTGATTTGCATGCTTAAATTTAACTGAAAAGGAAAAGACAAACATAAATAGAATCAGAGAGTTGGTCATATTCGAATTGAGAAATAGAAAATATTAATTATATAGTTATTATGAAACAAATTGATGGAATTCGTTGATCTTGATACATTTTTAACCCTTGTTCTGTATGATTATAGGTTGTTGTAAAACAAAAAATGATGTAAATTAATTGATAACAAAAATTTTTATGTTTAATACAATTGTTTGAAAAAATAATAAGAAATTTTTTAATTAAAATCATTTTGTTAATTAAACGGTTTTATAAATAGATAAATACTGATTTATTCTAACCAATCAAATTTATTACAATACAAATACTTATATTTCCGACGAAAAGTATGTATATTAGTACAAGGATTACCAAGGAAATGCTGATGAATTTAAAACATATATTAAACGTAATAATTAACTTTATAATTTTACAAATAAATTGTTATATATTTTTTTTGGGTTAAATTATTCACAGGTTTGTTTTAATTTTGTTAGCTACATTTGAGTAATCTGTAGTCCTCTTTATAGCGATAATAAAATATTTAAAAGTTTGTAGGATTAATTTTTGTTCATAACAATATACTTTTCTGTCAAAAAATATATCATTTAAATTTTAAGGTTTGATTGATCAATATAATGTCTTTGTTTTACATGAATAGGTTTTTTTATACTATCGCTATAAAATACCTCTTATACTAAAAGTCTTATAGTTTAAAATATGACTTACAATACTTTTTAATCAAAATTGTTGTAAAAGTATAGATAAAAATAGAATCTAATATCTTTTATAATTGTTATAAATAATTTAAAAACTGTCTTTAGAGCTAATATAAATACCAACATATCACTCTTTAATATATATACTAATGTTACATGACTAGATTTATTTTACTAGAACTAGAAGTAGTGATTTTCATAAAGTAAATTTTCTAAATACGTCAAATATAATGAAAAATCAAAAATATTCTTTAATCTTCCATGTATTAAAAATAATGGATAATATTATTTACAATCGCATCATAAAGAAATAATTTTGTAACTTTATTTGCAGGTTTAATTAAAAAGTCAGATTAAATCAAATATTTGAAGGGACCGCAAATGATAAATCATTCAGAAGATCTTTACATTTTACAAGTCTTTTTATAAAGAATATTTTTTTCGTAAAACTAATACACCAAGAGCTTGAGAACACTATTTCTCTAAGAACTCTCTGTAAAAAAGAACAATAACCTATTATTATCAAGATCATCTAATTTAAGACAGTAAAAAAATAATAGACTGTCATACATAAAGGTGCTTAATTACAATATTTTTTATATATTAATATTGTAACGTATAAATAAAGTAAAGACTTTGTTGTCAATATAAAACTAAATATAACTAGGACAATTATCATATTTATATCCAATGTCATCATAATTTAAAAATATTGATTTTTTTTTTATTTTAAATGATTTGCAAAATTTTTAATTAATTAAATTTAATGTCGAATGTAATCAAGTAAAAATGGTCCTTTTTCATGGCGTCTTTTATGTCCTATTTTCCTATCATAGCGCTTACGGTGTTCTGCTCCGTGTCTATGGAAAGCATGCCCATGACGATTCACAATATGGTGATACTTATTGTGTGTATGGAAAATATGCTTGGCTATTTCTTTAAGATCTTCGCTAACTTTATTTCCACCACCAGAAGACTTGCTACTGCCAGAGGACATATTACTCCCAGAAGGCTTACTACTACCGGAGGACGTATTACCACCGGAGGGATTACTACTGCCAGAGGGCTTGCTATTAATTGATGATTGGTTGCCATCTCCAGCACCACTTCCACCTGTTTTTTCATTTGATGTCTTCGGTGGTGCAGGAGGCTTCGAAACAGTTAATTTTTCTTTTTCTTTATCATTAAAAACAATCGAATATAGTTGATTAGGTTCATTTGTGCAAAACCTCATGTAATGAAATGTATCTTTTTCATTTGTAAGACACTTTTCTCTAGAGACTATCGTATATTGATCTGGTTCAAAATAAGCAAATTGGAAATTTTGATTTGGTTTACCATGTTTAACTTTGACCTCAATTCTCCACGCTTCTGCTGTATCCCACACATCTTTTTCTCCCTTTGGATTAACAAGAAACCCTCCACCCTTTTGTGGCTCTAGTTCCCAATCAATAGCAGTGTCTACACTAGGACACTCTGTTAACACATTTTTTGAGGAAATGTTTTTGTAACATACATAAGTTTCTTTGCTAGCATGTTTAATTTTAAACTGTAAAGTTTGAGGAAGAACAAACATTATGATATAAACAAGCATATTCGAATCACTACCATTAGTTATATAATTTTTATGAAACGTATGTATTTAGGAATTCGAACAATTAACCAATGTGCATTTTACAATCAACTTCTAATCAGAATATTAATCGAATGTCGAGGTAGAAAAATCAACTCACTAAAAAAATCTAGTGATGTAATTTAAATAAAAAGCAGGTGTTTGCAAAAATAACAACGATAATTTTAAACTCGTAGTGTTCTTTAATATTGAGAATATATTAATCATTAGAATGATAAAAATTTATAAAGTTCCGTTAAGAGACGTGAAACAAGAAGTACCAGAAGTAAAGAATGTTGTTTTATTTTTAACCACAGAAAAAGCAGTTTTTATCATAGAACTTTTTTAAGACATACATCAAGTGGTGTTCAACTACAGCTTTAAATGATTTAAGAAATTGTTTTAGGAATAATTAATCGTAAGTTTGAATTCAATTCATAAGGTTGTTTAGAACAGACAATAACATTAATAAATCTCATTATAGAATGTATAAAAGATAATTCAAACAATTTAGAACTCAAATAAGGTGATTTGTAGAATATAGGTCATCGAAAAGATGTATTCCATCTTCTAAGGTGTAAAGGGGTGGTTTAATTTTCATTTAAAGAATTAATTGTGGACGCTAAACTTTAAACTACATGTTAAGTATATAATTTTACTTGTTTGACATCAATTACTTTGTTCACATTAACAAACAATGAATTATTAATGGGAATAGAGTAAAGTTTACAGTAATTAAAATCGTAATATACCGACCCAGGCTTGATAAAATGCATTTCTATAACATTGATTTTACTAAAAGTTATTATCAATACTATCTAAAATTCTATAAAGCTCGTTTAAAAATATAAAGATTTTTTATTTAGTACGTTAATAAGATCTTGAATATTACAACTAGTTATAAACTAAATTACCACAAGTAACTCATATTAAAAACAAAATTTTAATAAAAAACTCCCAGAAAACCCATTTTTGGTTTTTGGTATGAGTGTCTTTGTGAATTATGGTTAGTTTCTCCATGATGTCCTACATTATGTTCAGGTTCATGATCATCTGAATGGTGTGATAGTACTTCGTGAGTGTGGTGGTGATGATCGTCATAATTTGTAAGATAGTCTCCTGTGCGATCCATTAAATTATGTACTGAGCGATGTTCATTATATAAATCTTCATTATGGCCATGTGAGTGTTTGTAATGTTGGTGTGGATGTTCATTTTCCAATTGAGAGTTTCTTGGTCGGCCTTCGTGCATTTCCTGATTTATTTTATCAAGTAAGTAAAGCTGTGGACCATTAAGGTTGGCGTATACATGAGCATTACTAGACACAGTTAGTGATTTCTTCTCTGTCGTATTGTGAACAACCGAGTATATTTGGTTTAATTCAAATTTACAAGGTCTCATAAAATGTTTTGAGTCATTTTCAGCAGTCAAACATCCTCCACTGTTTGTAATAATATATTTGTCAGGCCCGATATATGAAAGTTGAAACTGTTGGCTTGCATCCGCCCGCTTTTTTTCAAAAGTAATTTGTTTGTCGCTATTAACTGTAAGAACTAGCTGTTCTTTGCTGAACTGAGTAAAAAATCCACTTCCATTTTCATTTTTTTCAATATTAAAATCAATAGAACGGTCCTGTGAACATTTTGTAATAAATAAAGATCCTAATGAAGGGTCACTCTGACAAAGGAATGAATTTTTCGTGTAGTGCTTTATATAAAACTAGCAGAGCTAGTTAACGTTCTCAGAACGTTAAATATATCTAGTTTCTGTAACTTAATGTCTATTATCCTCCTACATACCCTGGTTGAATTTTTTAGAAAAGATCAAAATCAAATATCAATTTTTTTTATTTATTTTCTACCCCCTGTTTTTAAAAAAACCCGTACTAAAAAAATGTTTGTAAACCATCCCTAATCCTATAACTTATAGACATTATGGTATTGTATAATACTCATTTTCTAATTTTAAATAGACATATGAACTTATTAAGACTTAAAATCTATTTTTAAATTAAACTTTCAAGGGCCAAAAATTAAAATTTATTAAAAATTCGTTAACTTTTTATAAGAGGTTAGATTGTTGCGAAAATTCAAGAAATGCAATTATTAGGCACAACATAATAAATTCTAATGTCAAAAACTATTTATGTTTAATTTGAAACAATAAATTTTTAAAAATGTTTGATTGGCACCGATTAATAATCAAATTTGACACATAATATCAAAAAAATCTATTTAGAACTACTAAAAGTGTCATTAAAAAGATTGTAATTATAAATTATACGATTTTATTATCGCCATAATTATTTAAAATGAAAACAAATAGCGACAATGTACCAATAAAACTACTAAAATGATCAATAATCAGCATAGAATTTTTTGAATAATTCAAAGTGTCGATAATTTGTCAAAAGTGTGATTATCAATTTCTTGTAATTTTTTTCTAACCTATCGATTTTTATCTAATTGTTATTCGTTTAACTGTCTACCTATTAATAGAATAAATTGGAATCGGTTAATCAATCACACAAAATGGATGTGTAGTGATTTATTGGTTATTATTATAGGGAATTCGCTTTTACTATTGTCAATTATATAGGTTAGGTTGATAAACAACCTTTTGTAATATTAAAAAGTTAGTAGGTAAATATTAAAGTATATTAAAAAGGCCATTTAGTAGATAACTAAAATTTTTAAATACATAAAAGAATTTGTGTCCTTTTAATTAATTACACTACTTATAAACTTCATTCTAGTTTCTTATAAATAAATGATTAGCTGAAAATCAGGAGAATTAAAATTTTTTATCTAAAAAAATGTGCACTCTTAATATAATATATTTAATACATTCTTTCCGATTCCTATACATAAGTCCATATAAAATTAAAAAGTTCCACCACAATTAGTTTACTTCGGTGGCTATTTACCATAGATTTTTTTTAGTGTATATGTAATCACACACAGTAAATTTTACTTTCTACCGTGAATGGATTATTTATGTTCATCAATCTCCCCCAAGAATTCTTAGGATACTATCCTCTATTTTTGAATCATTTAGAGTCGAACATCTATTTTAAAGGATTTCCATACATTTTCGCCATATTTTATTTACACTACTGTGAATTATTGTAGGTTAAGAGCATTTAATTTTATCATTTATATGAAGTATAAGAGAGTATTTCTTAACACCATACAACAAATATCGACACTAACAAATATTATAAAAGACCTATAGAAACATAGTATTGTTTAAGTTTAATATTTATACATTGTTTTGTGTCTAAAAGTAATAAATGCAATTGATCTAGTTTGCCTCAGTAATTTTTTAATATATTTTAGAATTAGAGGAAATTAATTTCTTAATAGATTTTATAAGAAGGTAATAGTTATATTCAATCCAAAAAGGTTGGGACACATTTGTCTAGATCAGTGGTCGGCACACTACGGACCGCGGGCCGGCCCGTGAAGGGTTTAGATCCGGCCCGCCAGGAGTTTTGCCCCTAACTTTTGATTTTTAAAATCCATGTTTTTTTAGTCATAAAATAGCCATTTTTAATCTATTTGACTGACAAACATATATATAATATTATGCTAATCTGGATTTTTTGGTTTTTGTCGAACGTTTCCGAGTCACAAATTAGCTGACTGTCGATGTGAAAAATACAGAGTGTTTGTCGTATACCGATGTTATTGACATGTTATTTTGCTTTTAATCTCTATCAAAACGTGAAGTGTTTTAATAGAAAGTTTTATTTTCGTACTTTAACATTGTTCAAGAACAGATTAAAAACTATTAATACGGAAAAATTTCATATTGGATGAAATCAAAGCAGCAATAATTTTTTTTAGCATATATTTTTTCAATGGCGTTTGATGTAAATCCTGAGTCCGTCCCATCAGAACTGCAACTAGAAATTATTGAGTTGCAGTGTAGTTCTCATTTGAGACAATAATTTTTAAATAGTTCGAAATTAGAATTTGATTGAGCACTTCAAAAAGATAGATTTCCACAAATGGTGCTCTTGCCCAGAAAACTATGACGATGTTTCCATCGTCTTATTTATGTGAACAGGCATTTTCTGTGATGAATTTAAAAAAAGGTTCTATCCGAAATCGCTTGACTGATTATAATCTTTTCTCACTTTTAAAAATTTCTTCTTCTAGCTTTGAACCGTCTTTTATAAATATTTTAGAAACTCAAAAACAATTTCATATTTCTCGAACGAGAGAGAAAATAAATCTCTCCGATTAAAATTTTAATTTGTGTATCGACTTTACAGTTTATCAAATTTTAATATTTTCTTTTACATAAAGTATATAACTTATCTGAGCCTGGCTTATATATTTTTTTTTACTCTGGCCCGATTGAGAATAAAATTAAAATTTTTGGCCCGCCAACTAAAAAGTATGCCGACCACTGGTCTAGATGATCGTAGTGTTTGTTATTCAGATATAATCTATTTAGATATAATTTTGTAACAGTTATATATTCACAAGGTTAATGTGGACTTGAAGAATTTAACGTATGATTACATAAAATCATCATTAGTGGATTTAAACAAGATCTGTATGTTAAATAATTTTTATTAATTCCTAATATATTTTCTATATTTGATATGTAGATTACAAAGATTCACAAAAATCCGGAAACATAAATAAACGAGAAAGTCCTTTTAGAAATATTTGTATATTTTTGTTTTTTTATATAATTTAGTATTTAAGTGTTAATTTGTGTGTAGTTAAAGCTAGTTTTACATTATAGAGGGAAAATTATACATTTTTATGGAGTACCTATCGGTATCATTTTATCCACACCTCCAATTAACGTTTAATAACAAATAATTAGAGTCGTTGTTGACCATAAATAATTTCTGATTTAGACGTAAATTTAATTGTAGAGTTTATTTATCACATTATTAAAAATAATAATTTATTTAACAAATAACAAATTTAGAGTTTGGATTCGTAAAAATGGGTCTTCGAATTACAAAAGATACACAAAAGGCCCGACAATTTGCCAAGAATTTGTGTAAAATAAGAAAAAAATAAAAACATAATTTTAAGTATGTATTAAAATTATTACAGTGGTAGATCAAAAAATTTACAAAATATATTATTAATACATTTAATGGATTTTATGTGATTGTTTATGATGATTAAGATTATCCATATGTTGATTTAACTTGTACTTATGAT
Source organism: Amblyjoppa proteus (assembly GCA_963922035.1). NCBI lineage: Eukaryota > Metazoa > Arthropoda > Insecta > Hymenoptera > Ichneumonidae > Amblyjoppa > Amblyjoppa proteus. Next base: position 14,988 of record CAWUHP010000021.1, on the reverse strand, counting down.
GACCTATGACCATGTTTATGATGACTGTGATGATGCCAATGATTACCACTAATCATTTTAGGATGTCCGTAATTATTACCATTCTTATGATTACCACTAATCATTTTAGGATGTCCGTAATTACTACCATTCTTATGATTACCACTAATCATTTTAGGATGTCCGTAATTATCACCATCCAACATCGTTGATACAGGTGCATCAAGAGCCTTTTCTAGTTCGGAGCTAGCTACGAAACTGGGCTTTTCTTCTTTATTTGGAACAATTGTGTATAACTGTGAACTAGAAGAACTGCAAGAGGTTTTTAAATGATACTTTTTATTTTCATCGTATTGAAAACAAACATCGCCACTTATAATTCGAAATCTGTTAGGTGCAACTATATTGAGAGTAAATTGTTGATTAGTCCCTCTGTGGGGAGCATATGCTATTAACTTGGTCGGTTTCTCATAATCAAATACCACGTTTTTTCCAGTAATTTTTATTAATGAGCGATCTCCTGTGATAAATTCTGTGGTTATATCCATCGCATTCTTCTTTTCATCGCACCCTGTAATGACATCAAATCGCTTTTCTTTTTTTAAACACATATATTTTCCCGAATCATTGTGCTTTATGTAAAAGGCAAACACACAATATAAATTTATTAGCATTAAGAACATCCTTAATTAGAATAAAACGAAACTATAAATATATAATTTTTAATTTTTGTGTCATGTTAAAAGGTCTAACTATGTATCTCCTATCTTTTTAATGTAAAATGTGTACGGTGTCAAATTTTTATGATTTTTTTAAGTGTCATAATTAAAACTTGTAAAAATTTTAATATTTCGAGCTAAACATACTAAGAAAAATATTTGATAATTACCGGTACAAATATATAACTATTTATAGATTCTAATTAATATCAGCTTTTTTCATACATTAACTTATTTTATTGTTGTGTGTTATATTATATTATTAAAATCAATACGATTGGTTATTTAACTGCAAAATTCTTATGGTGTCTTTTTTTATGACACAGCAATGAATTGTAAATCATATTTGTTGAGAATGTTACCTATTGAAATTAATAGGTGTTATAAAATTGCTTGACATTTCTATTTGCGCTAAACTATTTATTTTTTTATAAACTACTGATTTATATTACTAAATTTTTTTCAGCTATAATATACTATCACTATAATAATTAATATATAAATTATATTTTATATAAACCTTTTATTAACTACCATTATAGATAATACTATGATGTATATTAACATTAAACTGATTTATATAGATTACATTTTTTATATTTATTTTGACTTGAATTAATAAAGTTTTTTTCTATTTTATTAATTATTTTCACTAATATAAACTCTTTAGTATCACATACCATATGTTATTAAGTATTTAGAAACAAGCGCCTACTATTTATTAAATTTTATCTGTATAAAGATGTGTCATTTTAATTTGTATAACATATGTCATATTACACTAAAATCAATACATAAACAAATTTAATATGAGTGTCTGTGATGGAAAATACGACTATGACTATGTCTTCGAGGGCTAACAGGTCTTTCGAGATGCTCTCGATTCATATAACTACTCTCCTGCATCATTGGGATGGATGGAACAGAACATGATGGAACTTCAGAGCTAATTAGAAAGTTGGACTTTTCACTTTCATTAGGAATAGCTACGTATAATTGTGTACTAGAATTGTTACATGGCTTATGTAAATGATGCTTTGAATCGTCATCGTATTCAAAACAAATACCGCTTGTTGCGATATTGAATTTATTGGGTAGAACAGTATTAAGCATAAATTGTTGGTTTGGTCCTCTGTGAGGAGCAAAAACTATAAGCTTAACATCTCTTTCATAATCAAAGACTTCGTTTCTTCCTGTAACCTTTACAATTATTCGACCCTCGGTAACAACCTCTGTTGTTACATCCAGTGCATTACTTTTATTATCACACCCTATCACGGCTGTTAGACCACCTTCTTCTCGCGAACATAAGTATATTCCTGTATCATTATGCTTTATATAGAAGCCGAAAACACAAAATAAATTCAAAAGAATTTTAAAAAACATAATATGGCGAAAAATCTCTTATAAATATCTTACATTGAAACATATAGTCGTAAATGTGTTGTAAACATGTTTCTAATAGTTTTTAATCAAAAATAACTTGATTAAATTTTTCAATATTTTTTTAAATTCTTGACAACAAAATTTATTATTTTACTCGGAACGTTTATTTCCATTATAAATTCTTAGGATTAAGAACCCTTGGCGGCCGATGATTGTTTGATGATTTATCATAATGCAGTTCTAGTAGTTTGACTGCTGATTTAGGTTATGTTTCACTAACTAACGGTTAAATTATGATCTCTTGTATAGATTAATTTAAATATACATTCAAAATTAAAAAGAAAATGTTTTCAAATGAAATTTGCTGCCTTAATTATGGTACTGCCTTATTTTTTCCTGAATAAAATTAAAAGTATTTACTTATTTGTAATTTAAATGATCAAGATCACAATAAAAGTCGAACTTGTTTGAAAAACATTATCCATTTCAAACCTTTTATCAACATACAAGTGTTTATCGAGATAAACATACAAAGTTTTTTGCAATTTTATATACAGGAAATATATAAAACGACATAATGACTTAGTTTTGTTTAAAATCATTTTTTGTATCCTGAAGTAGAAATCTTACACAGAGAACTAGGAAGCATGATTGTGGCCATTCCTCTACACTAGATACTGTGAGATTCCTACTCACTAAAACTCCCACCTCCTATTGTCATCTCGCGCGACAAGCGCTACCATACCCATGGGGCTTAGGTTTTTAGGCGAAACCCCCACTATACGAAACTTCAATCCTCTCGTGCTCCGTTCCGAGGACACACAGTGGCCGATATTAAGGGGTGTGGGGCCTAGACCCGGGGAAGGGGGCACCGGCTTTCACAGATATTTGCACCCCTATCATATCCGTATTACACACATCCTTACACTATCAACCTTGATTGAACCTCTCCTCGCCCTGGAGTTTTTGGTATGTGTACGGAATCTGGATTGAAGGTCTTAAGGATGCTTATCCATGTCCAGATTTATTCCTTTAATATCATCCACTCCCCTACTGAATGACTCCTGATTGGGAGTTGAACCCACATTCTCCTCCGTTGACCGGAGGTGTTTTACCATTAAACTACAGGACCTGTGAATCCGAAGGGCAAGCAACTAGGGGAACTAAGAGCGCTCAACAGTTGTACAGGCATGCGGGAAATAACCCATTGTTTCATAACATGTGGACCTCTTACACAAGGTTAGTTACATTACTTAATCTACCCACAAAAAACACAGAAAAAACCCCCGAGCAAGAGTCGAACCCTCAGACTCTAGAGCTTACCGCAACGCTGTGATACCATTTCACTACGGATGGCTTTAATTAGATAAATCCATCTCATTAATCATTGTTTAACTCTTTCCATCCTTATGTCTTTTCGGAGCTGCCTACTGATAATAATTTTTACACTAAGAATATAGAGTGCACTATAAATATACATTGTAAATTAATTGATACCACCTTATACTATCTTGGTGTATATGTTTTGACTTATAAATTTAATTTAATTTCAAGATTTTCTTCACAATTTTCATTTAATAAGTCTTTTAAATATTAAAGTATGTGGAATTATAAAAAGATTACAAATATATACAAGATCAATACAATTTTACAATTGATTCAAATTAATAAAGTAGAGCACAAATAGATAACCCTTATGCTTTTTATTGGTATAAATCAGGGGTGGCCAAACCATGGCGCATTGAAAGAATTTTTTGGCGCATTTTGGGTTTTCCAATTTTTAATTTATCTTCATAAAGTTGACTTTTTTGTTTATGGGATTTCGTAAAAAATTTAGTTTTGTCAAAATGTTTGACGTTATTAAATGATACAATAAAACCAATGCTTCTTAATTACTTCGATGAACGTATTATAGGATATGGCCCTTAAAGATTTTAACATTAAACATGAAAATTTTTCTAAGATTCTCACAAATTTTTAAAAAACAGCCACTTTTTGAACTAAAATGATAAAAACATTTTAATTGTTATTTTAATGTATATATGGATTGAAAATATAACTTTTACGAGTGTATTATACGTTACTTGATACATATTTTATAATTTCAGGTGTCGTCTGATTAATACTAGTTGTCCTGTTTGGCAAAAACAGTGTTAGTTTTATAAAAAGACATTTCAATTATACTTGCTTTGGAGTCATCGCGTTGTCAAATGTATGTTTTTTTTTAATTGTGTCGAAATTAATTGCTGTCAGCAAATTCTAGGTTGGTAGAGTCGTCTCAGGTGCTTATAGATGATAACAGGCCTCTTCGGCACTTTTATTAGTCCTGTCTTAGTTCAGCGTTCTGGGGTTTCGCCTCTGGGAATGGACCTGGAGATAGAGAGTTTTCAGTTTTGTTTTTGGCTGTGAAGAATTTGATTAAATTTTTTACACAAAGAGGAGAATATAAAAATAGAATAAAAATAGAAGGCATGAAGGCCATTACACGACACTAGTCTTTCAATTCCGCTCAGATAATCTTATTTTACGCATCTAGCAACACCAATACATAACTTTTAAACTCATAAAAATAGTAATTTTGAATTTTGTTTTTTTTGAAATTTAAACCAAATTAAATACAACACTGCAGATTCAATATTTTTTTATCTGAAACAAACAAAATGGGGTTCTAGTTAATACAAAAACCCATTTCTGTTTTTGAAAAAAATCTATTAACTATGCGTTTTTTATACATAATTAAAACTAAACAAGGCCACTCTTTCAATATTAAATTGATCATGGATAAATTCACTGCGTTGGCGCATTTTAATTTTACATTTTCTGATTTTGGCCCCTGAGGACTATAGCCTTGGCCACCCCTGGTATAAATTTATTGTAGAAAAGGTCAAAATAAGATACTGGAAAATTCCGGGGATGCGGCCAGTGTAGAGATAGAACTCAAGTACACTATAGTATTCAGAACCGCTGCTTTTGTTTTCCTTAGGCTTATTGTTGCCTTTTTAAAAAACGGTTTTAGTAAAAAATTTATTGTTCACAATAATCAAGTCAAAGGTTAAAAGATAGTTTTATGTTTATAGTTTTATTTGTTTACTAATCACAAAACATCAATATTTTGCGTGATATTTAATTTATCACTGTAAGCAAATAAAAACAACTACAAATCTTTTGGAATAGTAATATTACCACAGAGTTATAAAGAAATGATCATTATTGCCCGTAAATAAGTAAAATAAATTAATTAATTATTTTAATAATCTACCTTTAAAATAGATTGTGCGTTGAAGGATGACAATTAGACACGGATCTTCGATGTTCAATAGATGGTTGCCTATAATAATGATTGTTTTGTTGTGAATGGTTAGAATGATTATTGGTTAGAAAATTGTGCCCACCTCCATGTGAAGAATGTCTGTTATGGATACCTTCTCCATCTGGTCCATTAGCCTGTTCAGCCATTTCTTTATTATTAGGTACGATCATATAAAGCTGTGTTCCAATGTATTTGCATGATACAGCAAGGTGATGTTTCGTCGTTTGGTCGTATTCGAAACAATATCCCATTGAGGAAATTGTAAATTTGTTTGGTTTTTGGAGTGTTAAAGTAAATTGTTGATTCTCATTATTATGACGAGGCCATATGATCAATTTTACAAATCTTTCGAAATCCATAGTATTGTTACCCGCATCATTAAGTAAAAAGTTTATCCTTCCACTATCCACGTTCTGAATTGTAAAATCAATTGCATCCTTCTTATCAGCACAACCAGTTATGGCTGTGGGGTTTGTTCCACTCTCTATGCAAATATACGTACTTGAATCGGCGTTTTTGATGTAAAATGCAAATATGAAATGCATGCTAAACAGAATAGCGATAAACATTATAATGTGCTGCACTAGTATTATTTTTATAGTTAATATGAAACATGTGTACCTATTTTAGACCAACTATAAAATTTTAATGTTTTACTATATATATTACGTAATCTAATCTGAAACATGATTTGATAAGTAATAAACAATCATAAAAATTCTTTAAAAATTAAATTTGATTAATTAATTAAAAGTAACCTAAAACCTTTGTAACCATTATATATATCTATTGATTGCTTTATCACAGCCAATGAATTTTAAGGGATCTGTTGTACAAGTAGCAGAATTTAATAGTGTATCTTAACATGTTTAACTAAACAATTAGAGATAGGGATAGCCTGCTCAGAAGGTGTAAAATACTAATATTAAATTTATTTATATAAAGAGAACGATAAATTTAGTTAAAAAAAGACTTCTCTCAAAATTTAAAATGTTAGCTCATAAAAAAAATAAGATAATAAAACAAAAAGAAAATTAACATTTTGAGACGAGATTTTATTACAAACAATAAGTAAAAGTTGTTTAAACAACCCCCATAACCATAAAACAGTCAACTCAAAGTCTTCCGTAGGGCCTAAATGTGATCAATTTAACTTATCTAAAATTAGTCACTGCTTATTATGATATATATTGGTGTATTATACTCAATTGGACAATAGAGCTTATCGCAGAACCTGTATGCAGGCATATTTTCTGTTTGTCAAAAATAATTCACATTTCTGATTGGTATGGCAAGAGATTGTAGTGAATTAATTATACGACTAAATATTTTGGTATGAAAGAAATATTTAAGGCTATAAGAAGATTAACTCATCTCTAGACAATGCCCTGCGTCTACTGATAGCGCTTAAATATAACAGGATGTTAAATTTGATACTCCATGAAAGTTGCACAGAATGCATTTCAAGAAAAAACATAAACTTAATGCTTAAATATAAAAATATTGAGATTTAAGAATAATAGTTACAATTTCTATTTTAATTTCTACATATATTTACTTCAACTAATTAAAAAAGTTTCATCTGTTTTTATTTTTGCTTAGCTCAATTCTATCTGAATATTACCTGGCGAATAAATGTGTGAGGATTAATCAAGAATTCGTTATATCCGATATAAAACTATACAATATTGGATTCTTTACTAAAAGATTTATTTCGGGATCATAATTTTCTACCATCCTTGTAGCCGCTCCTCTGGGCAATTATGTTTAAAATATTAAACAAATTGATAAACCAATTACCAACACATAGAGAATACTTGTCGTACTATTAAATGACAAGGTATTTTAAAATATTATGAAAATTAATTTAAACAATTTTTAAAAATATGTAAATTTTGATCCTAGCGCAAAAATAATATTAAAAGTTAAGATCTTATATTTTTTTATTAAATATCAAAAAGTTTAGGATATAATTCATATATAGACAAATTGAAATTATTAGGCAAGAATTATTAAACTCGCAAATAAACATACTTTAAAACCACAACAAATTAAATCTATTGTTGTGTGAGACTTGACAGATCTGAAACAATATATTACATTTAATATCGTGTGTAATATTACAGTTAAAATCTATAAATTGATTGTACGGAATATAAGGATGCAAAATAATATCTAAATCTTGTTGCTCAAATTAATTCATTAAAGCCTCATTTAAAATTCAGACTAAAATCTATTTTATCTGTGTATTTAAAAAAATTTGATTATTTATTGTAAATTGATTTTGTACAAATAAACAAACTAATATAAAAAAGATAATACATCACTTAAAAGAAAATAAACAAATTTAAATACTAAAAAACAACGTCGCTAAGTATTTGTGTACATGTCCGGGTCCGATCAAAAAAATGGGTTTATTATAATTGTAAAATTTATTTAAGAAATATCAATCAAATTATTTAAAAATAATGAACTGATTGGTTGTAAAACCAGATTCAAACTGTTGGAATACAATTGGTTAATTTATTTGTTTTTAAAATGGTTTACTTTATAGATTTTGTCATAAAGCAGCTTTTATATGCACAGTGATATTGATAAATTTAGTCAGAATAAACATTTCAAAGGCCAATAATCAAATCAATTAGGTAGAGAAATGAACTAACCCACTTTAAGAATAATATATTCTTGAATATTAGTTAATCTAAATCTTTTAAATTAGATGTGGGTCTTTTTGTCTGAGCATATTTTGTATCATTTTTCTTTAAAGATGTGTCATATTTATAAAACATCTATTTCTATCGAAAGTGATTATAAATTATTGTATATTTTCTAATCTATTTAAAACATTCTTCATGTTTTAAACAGTAAATGTGCATTATTCAATATTATCATTCGAAAACATACTTAAACCAAGAATATTTAACTGTGCGTATTATACAACCAATACATTTGAGCTCTTCTATGGTTTTAAATTACACAAACTAATGTATTAAACAATGCTACACTTTTATCAACCAAAAAATATAACACAAAAGTTGAATTCAGGTAAAACTTCAACAAAGTTCGACATAAAAATTATATTAAATTCTCTCGATATCAAATAAAGCGAACGCAAGCTTTAATCAGAGATCATTGAAAGTTTTAATGTTAAAGATACTTGAAAAAGTAAAATATTAAATGTACATTTTAACTGCAAGGTATAACAGGAATATCATTAGTCTTTAAACAATACTCGACTATACTAATATTTTTTTTACAACTCTATACTGTGATTCCTCAATTCCATCTTTTCTTATTTTCTGGAGTATTTATATTTGTGAGTTTCATTTTTAAAATGGTCAGAGAATAATCTAACATAATTGAAACAATGTATATGTTTCATATCATAGAAACTAACACAAATCATATTATTTGTAATAATATATAAAGTAACAAACAATTTTTCTAATTATTAGTTCAATTTAAAGATTTTAAACTAAATATCATTGTATTGGTTCTAATCAATTAACTATTGATCTTTTAAAATTAAAACATAAATTGGTGTGAAAAATCAAGGCTATGATAATGTAGTAATAGTAATTGGTCAGTGGCTTCACACACGTTACAAAATTACAAATAAATACTAAATCATACAGTTCAATGGGCAACGTCCTTGATGTTTGCATCACTTATATAAGCTAAACCTGTTAACTACGATCTAAATACCAATGTACACCATTTTTTTTAGTTCAATTTAATTAAATGTTGATCAAAAGATGAGTTTGGTTACTTATAAAACTAAAATGTATTACAATATAAATATTCAAGTATAGTGAGTCTCTCTCTAAGGAACAATTTACAAATTCCAAATTTTACATTATAAAATTAGAGGAAGTGTATACTAAAGTATTTTCGGATCACAAAGGAGTAAGTGTGTAATTGTTTAAAGGCATTTAATGCGGTCACTATTTTTAAAGTGCTAATTAAGAAAAGGTATTGTTTTTATCAATACAAACAAACCACAACTGCTAAATATCCAAAAAATAGTGTGCAAATATTTATTAGATAAAATTTCTTTAATTTTTTTTTGGAATCTCCGTATTTGAATAGGAATTTGTGATAAACATATTGTAATGTATCAATTTACATTTAGTTTTTAATTAACTCATAGAGGGCAGCAATGAGGTAAATTATTTAATAGAACGCGTATATTAAATTTGTTAATTGTGCAAAAATAGTTACAAATGACTTATCGTGATTTGAACGTTATATAGTAAACTGGTATTTAACTACGGTAAAAATGCTTGTGGTAAATAACAGATTTTCTTTTACAATTGTAAATTCTTAACTATAGTCGTTATATTCAATCAGAAAGTTATTTTGATAAATTTAGTAACACATAATTAAACCTTTTTGTTAAAAGTACTTAAACTCAGTAGATGATGTAATTGAAATTTAACAATTGGATTTATTATAGTGTGTTGTAGACTCGTAACAAAGCAGTTGTTTAATAAATATTAATCCGACAACTCCAATGAATATCTTCTAGAGATAGTATTGTAATGATGGTTGGTACAAATATACAAATCACCCTATTATAAAAGAACATAATGTTTTATATGCGTATATATTAAATGTAATTTTAAATACTAAATTGTTATATATGTGTTCTTCTAATAAAAGTATTAACTGTCTATCAAGTGCTATAAATCGGCTATGGAATTCTATTTTATTAGTTATATAAATTAAAAACACAAAACATTAATTTTAATGTAATAATCAATTAGTCTTAATTGACATAATTATATGTTGTAATGCATAAAGTGGTGTGTACTTAGTCAATAAAATGTTCCCATTGAGCACGTTTATCTTCTTTATAAAAACAATCAATAAAAATTTATGATTTCCCTCCAAAATTGTAATATTTTCCCTCCATTAACTATATAAACAGAAAACAGTACAAACCCATGACAGAATCTAATACTATTCAAGATAAGAATGAGGATTTTATAGAACCACTTCTTGATCCCAAGGAAGAAAGATTTGTATTGTTTCCTATTAAATATCATGATATTTGGAAAATGTACAAACAAGCAGAATGTTCATTTTGGTCAGCTGAAGAAGTTGATCTCTCTGGTGATTTGTATGACTGGCAGTCTTTAACTCCAGATGAGAGATATTTTATTTCCCATATTTTAGCATTCTTTGCTGCATCAGATGGTATTGTTAATATGAATTTGGTCGAACGATTTACAGCGGAAGTAACTATTTTAGAAGCAAAGTGTTTTTATGGCTTTCAAATTGCAATCGAAAATATACATTCAGAAATGTATTCTTTATTAATTGACACTTATATTAGTGATCCCGACGAAAAAAATTACCTATTTAACGCAATATCTACTGTACCATCCATTAAGAAAAAGGCAGAATGGGCTATGAAGTGGATTAATGATGAAAAATCTTCTTTTGCTACTAGGGTAGTTGCTTTTGCCTGTGTCGAAGGTATTTTCTTTAGTGGAGCATTTGCATCTATTTTCTGGTTAAAAAAGCGTGGCCTGATGCCTGGTCTTGCCTTTTCCAATGAACTTATTAGTAGAGATGAAGGTTTACATTGTGAGTTTGCTTGTTTATTGAATACCTACATTGTCAATAAGTGTGATAGAATTGTTGAAATTGTCAAAGAAGCTGTATCTATAGAACAAGAATTTTTAAGTGAGAGTCTTCCAGTAAATTTGATTGGGATGAACTGTAGACTAATGTGTGAGTATATAGAATTTGTAGCTGATAGACTTTTAATTAATTTAGGAGAACAAAAACTATACAATACATCTAATCCATTTGATTTTATGGAAAACATTTCTTTGGTTGGAAAGACAAACTTCTTTGATAAAAAGGAATCACAATATCAAAAGGCCTTTGTCGGTATTGAAAATGGCAATGATTCGTTCCGTACAGATGCTGATTTTTAATCTAATAAAATAATTGATTAAATTTATATTCTATTTAACACTATCACATAGCAAACTACCGTTTATCGAATATCTCCTTTTTGAGATCTTAACATCTAGAATTCTTCAATGTTGTTCTATTGACGGACTAGAACATGTCATGAACATCACAAGACATAAAATTTTACGGTGACTTATATTTAGTCCGTTCTATAAAATTCTAGTCCAATTAGCAATTTTTGCGTTCATCTTAGAGAATGGACTGTTAAATTTTTAGAATTTATGAATAGAACGTTTTATTACGAAGTATTTTATCCTTTAAACCTGCTTTTCGGATGATTATCAAACACTACAGTAATATTATAAGAGTTTAATTGGACAATCATTTTTCTTAAAATTCCTAAATAGTCCAATAAATATATTTTAATGTTAAAATTAAAAAAATATGATAAAAACGATGATTGGATGCTTAAATAGTGTTAAAAGATACCTGAAAAAATATGTTAAATCGTTGGTACTTTAGAACGATATTTTTAAAGGGCAATTTTCATTGGTGTTTTTAATTTATTTAAATCAAAATAAAGAACAAATTAATATTTGTACTCTATGTAAAACATGAATCATTCCATAAATTTTTAATTTAAATACACTAGAAACAGATGTTATCTGATATTTCAATCATTAATTGCAAATGTGTTGATTTAATATCAGACGCGCATCTTAACAATAAACATTAAAATACTTCTCATATTATACCCTTTAAAAAACTCTTTAAGATTCCCTTCGCACACTCTTATTTCCTGAATATGAAATTGAAATCAACGCAAACACTCTTCTCATATCACACCTGAAAAAATCTAGTAGTGTGGCTTAATATATTGGGACTATAGAATAATAGAGCACTCATCTATCCACCACTATAATATCGCAAATAACTTTATTTTCCTTGAAGATATACAAATCCGAACCTTCAATTTTGATCCTGGAGCATCCGAAAGTGCACAACATAAATATAACACACTCCTTTTTTAAAAAATGGCTTTACAAAACAAGATAGATTGTTTAAATTTTATTTAATTGCAGGAACATATTTTACAATTATTATCTAAATTGATAAAAGGTTCACTTTCGTTGTAGCACATACTTTTTCTAAATTTTATTTTCAGGTGGAAAAAAATATTGCACACACTGCAAAATCTTTAAAAAAACATATTAAAGTATATTAAAGCAACAGAGCAATTTTATTGTTATAAGTAATTTTTTAAAAAAATCAAAAGGATTTATTTATCAATATTTAGTAAGATCTTTTTTTAAACAATTCCATAAATTCTATTAAGCAGGGTTTAAATTAGTTTCTTTAGACCTACTTGGTCTAGATTCTATCATTCTTGCTTAGTATATGTTATTATATAGTAATTAATTGGAAATGTTGACTTTCTGAATAATCTTTATAACTAGTAGTTCCCTGGGTCTTAGTAGGTTCTAAATCAGGCCATCCTGGAAACATCTAGAATATTTACTTACAGTTCTGCAAATTATTTTATAGTAATTTACTAGCAGAGCTAGTCCCGTTCTAAGAACGGGAATAATTAGTTTGTAGGTGTGTTAACAACTATTTTATTTTTCTGTTTTTAATTTTTAGTAGAATTTTCTCATGTTTCAAATCTTAATTTAATAACACTCACCTTGAATAGCGAAATGAAAAATGCCAGAGGTTTGCTATGTTTAGTACCTGAATATAGGAAGCAACATTGATGACATCATCACATCCTTCCTATTCCAACAGTAGCTGAGAAAGCAAACAGTTAGACAATTAGCGAATTACATCTACTATCTCCCTATAGACAATATTCTTTGTCTTTCTATTTGCATCTGAAGGCAAATATACCTTCAAATTTGAACCATCTCTCACCCTTGAGAGAGCAACATACAACTGGCCATGTGCAAATACGGGTTCAGGTAAATACACACCGACTTTGTCGAAAGACTGTCCTTGTGATTTGTGAATTGTCATTGCAAATGACAACATCACGGGAAACTGCCTTCTCTTCAACACAAAAGGTAGGATCGTTTCACTGGGAATCATATCAATCCTTGGTATTGATACACTTAATCCTTTTGACTTCCCAGTGATCACCTCTCCTACAATGAAGTTTCCATGTAACTCCTTGATACACATCCTAATCCCATTGAGAAGACCTCGCTTTGGATCAAGATTTCTCAGTAACATAATTACTGCGCCTATCTTAAGCCGGAGTTCATGAGGAGGCAAACCTGATGGTTGTTGCCTATTTAGAAACTCAGTGGGATATCTTATTGTTTCATTCGGGTCATCTGCAACAATAGTATCCGCACTACGGTAAATCCTCTCACGGCCAGGCAATAAAGACGAAACCTTGGCATTGATCATATTGGCATGATCATTTTTGGTTGTCAAAATGATTTTACTAAAGATTGACTCATCTCCAATTTCAATCATCCTATTACCAAAAATAGAGGTCACTAAATCTCCTTTTTCCAGATGGATTTCCGGAATTCTGATTTGTCCCTCTCGGTCATTTAATGAACCATCACCAATAGACAATAGCCATTCTGCAAAGATGCCTTGGTTCAAGCTCCTCATATTTGCAGATAACTTAAGGATTCTTACATTAGACCAAGATCGGGCACTTGGTAATGAGCTCTCAATAATATCCATTGGTGTCCCTTTAAGAACAATATTAGATGCTTGTCTAAAATCTCCTCCCAATAATATTGTCTTACCCCCAAATGGAACATTAGAACCATGTAGTCTTTTTAAGACCTCGTCTATTGCATCTAACGCATACTTCGACATCATGGACACTTCATCTATGAGAATCAATGAAGCATCCATCACCTTGGTTCCCTCTGAAGTATGCGGCTGCAACCTTGAAACACTGGTCTCATTTAGTGGCACAGGAAGCTTCATACCACTATGAACTGTTCTTCCATCTTCAAGAAGATCTGCTGCTATACCAGTTGTTGCTAACTGAACAACAGACTTATTTAACTTCTTTAAATGGGCAGTTAAAACATTATACAGGTAGGTTTTACCCGATCCAGCTGGTCCATCCAGAAAAAACAAAGACCCACCACCTCTACGAACACTCGAAACAATTTGATCAAATGCTTCTCGTTGTTGAACATTAAGAGAACCAATCATCTCCTCAACATCAACAACAGCATTAGATCTATTGTTTATGGTTTCAATATATGTACTTGGTTCGGGTAATCCAAGTGCTTGTAAACTCCAACCATGAGAATTTACAATGTCCTTAAGTTTGGACAGCAGTCTGTCTCGAGGATCATCTTCCCCATTAAAATCTTCTACCATGTCCTCGTAGAATTTATTCAACAACACCCTTGGTCTTTTTGGTCTATTAAAGGCACATATATACCCGAATAGGTATCTTATATTACTGGGAGTTTGAGTACTTACTGCCTCATCAAGTACTCTTTCCCACTCGAGGTCATTCTGTAAAAAACCCCTTGCTTCAGCGACTTCTTCAAATGTTTCATAAATAACACCTTCAAAAGTACGTAAATACTCAAAAGATGTAGCTCCTTTAACATTTAATAGAAGAAGCCTTAGGAAAAATCTCTCTTTATCAGAAGGAGAAACAGCATATAATCGAGAAATTACTTT
>CAWUHP010000020.1:0-10539 GCA_963922035.1 Amblyjoppa proteus | reverse complement strand
AAAAAAATAATTAATACAGTAAAACCTCTCTCAGAAGACCACCCTCCGTTCCAGACCAAAAGTGGTCATTTTGGGAGGTGGTCTTCTGAGAGAGGGAGCAGTCTTTTTACATGAAAAGATATAAAAATAGAAAAAATGAAACTTAAATCAGTTTTTACTGAAAAATTCTTCCAATTTTGATTGTCTTTTTGCTTTTTCAACATGATTATCAAAACAAGTCAAACTAGAAACCTTGTTTTCGGCCTGTTGCATCAAATTGACTAACTCGTAATTGGAAATCTCAATTCCCAATTTTTTAATGTCCATAATATATCTGAGAGACGTTTTCAAATCTATAATATTGTCTTCTTTTTTAAGCTCAACATCTTTAAAACCATCTAAAAGTACAGAACAAGTAGAAACAACATTATCCTCTTCCTCCGACATGTTGTATAATCTCAATAAATCCTCTTCCCAATTTTGATCAGAGAAACATATTTTTTTCATTATCTTCCTCATTATGAAGATTTAAAAGATCTAAATCCAAATCTAACTTCTAGGAAATTGTTTTTAATGATTCCATAGTTTCTATTTCGGATATATCATTTGTGTCATCGTTTGACAACTTATTGCTAAAACCACATTTTTTAAAGCAGTGAGCAATTGTTTGTGATTTACCGCAATCCATGCATATTTAACATATTCAACAATATAAGCAGTAGAATTTTTTTAGGTAAATCTTCTACATTTAAGGCTTCAGCATAAAAGGTTAATAATGATGTCATTAGTCTCTTTTGGTATTCAAGTTTAAAACATCTAATTATTCCCTGATCTAATGGCTGGGATTTACTAGTATTATTGGCGGGTAGAAAGACAAACTGAATGTTGCTTAACTCAAGCTTGGGATGACATGGTGCGTTATCTAGAAATATGAGAATCTTACGCCTTTCCAATATCATTCTCCCGTTAAATTTATTGGCCCAGTCTTTAAATATTGCACTGGTCATCCAAGCCTTCTTATTGGCGTACCAATCGACTCCTATTTCGTTCATATCGATATTCTTATAACATCTTGGCCTGAGAGATGTGTTAATAACTAATGGTCTTTCTTTTTCGCCAAGTAGATTAACGCACAACATGATTGTTATTCTAAGTTTAGAATTTTTTCTTCCAAACACCTTCTCTCCTTTTTTTAAGTAAGACTTTTTTGGTAATGCTTTATAAAACAACCCAGTTTCATCTAGATTATAGATATCCCCTTGTGCATAGGTTTTTGTTATGTCAGGAATCTTATCACACCAGTCATGTACAACATTAGAATCTACCGAAGCCGATTCACCTGATAAATGTTTTAGAGAGATGTTATTCCTCTTAATGAATTTCTCCAACCACCCGTTGCTTGCACAAAATTCTATATTACCTAACGATTCGGCAATTTTTTTTGCGGCACTTTTTAACAAATTTCCATTTACTGGGAGCCCTCTAGAATCAACACAATCGTGCCAGTCAAGTACAAAATCGTTTATTGTGCCGTAGTTTTCTTTTCTGCCAACTCTTTTTAAATTTTTATTAGCGTTCTACATCCACATTTTTAATATCTGTTATTTTGAAGAAAGGATATTAAAAATTTGCGTTTTACTGCAATTAAACCTCTTGGCAATCGCTCTCTGACTTTCTTTAGCTTCAAGAGCCTCAATAACCTTGATTTTTTTCGCTTAAAGACAGCGGTTTCCAATTTTTTTTCACTCCCATTTCGAGGGGTAAAAAAAAATTATATAAATACTTTAGTAAAATTTTGTAAAAAAGTGGTCATTTATAGAGGTACGTTTAAATGAGGCACTGGTCCTGTCACAGAGGGAATAGACCCCCAAATTTGAACGTAAATGTTTGGTTCCGAAAAAAACAAAAAAATATCGGTCATTTATAGAGGTGGTCTTCCTACGGAGGTGGTCTTCATTAGAGGTTTTACTGTATATGAGTTTTTAAATATGATCGTTTAAAATTAAAAGATAGTACGCTAGAATTATTCTTATTTCTTGGATCAAAATTTTCATTAGTCGTATTTGTCATATGGCTAAATTCTGTTTTACAAAAGATGAGAGCGGGGTAATTCTGTGGAAATTTCAAAGCAGGATTCAAGTATAATAGAGAATTGTTATAGACTTATTTGATTATGTTAAATACTCTCATAAGCGAATCATCTCTTAAAATGACCACTTTTAGTATCGTATGGTGGTGGTTTTACTAAAGAAGATAATTGGTATCAAAACAGAGTAAGACAATATTGTATCGACACTATAAAATGTAAAAATATATATCAAATATCTTTATGTACAATATTATACATTTTTTGGAGCCTAATATTTATTATTAGTAATAAAAAAATAAAATTAAATAGTTTTAAAAGAGTCATGATACTTCAATAATTAGTGATTTTATTATTAGCCAATTAAACAGTAGAGGATTTGGACTTGTTTTGTAAATTTATAATTGTTTTAATGTTTTCTTAAACATGAAATACATTCTTAAAAACAAAAAACCTTTGTACATACGTTACATTTTAAAGTATGTCTCATATTATTTCTAAGGATGTGTTATATTTTATGAAAAATACTAGTTTTAATTAATTTTCCATTTTTTTAAAAGAGAAATTCGATATTTTAAAAAAAACTGTAGCAAGATTTTACGGTATCTAGTTATTATAAATGTATTAAATAGTTAAAAAAATGTCATTATATCTGATAGTTTATTAAAATTATATCAAAAATAAAACATTTAAAATAATAGTTTCTAGAAGAGGTTTCCCTCTTATATTATCGTCATATCAAAACATAGCAAAGCTTAGTAAAAAATAATAGCGTCTTTATTTATTTGAACCTGGCAACAAAACTTTTACCGGATTGATTTATATCTTTGTCCTATTCTCCGATCAACAATAATATTTTTTAAAACCGATAATTTTAAAAAAAAGGACAGTTAGAATTCACAATATTTATTATAGAAAACTGCTGGGTGAAGGACATGTTGTTCTAATAAAAGTCAGATAGTTACATCAGAGTAAAGGAGAATCAGATATGAGTGCGATTTTAATTGGTTTATAATCCCCTTTAAGAGTATTAATATTTTTTTTCTCTCGATTAAATATCTTTTAGATACAAGAATAATTGTTTTTTATGTTCTAACAACTTTATCTTTAAATTTAATGTAAAAAACTTGTAGTATGTGATCGATTTAGCACGAAGGTTCTTGCATTTTTAGATTAAAAGACTGTTGGGTCGTTCTTTAAAATTGTTAGTAATAGTTTGAATGAAAGACTATTCGCGAATTTATAAAATGCTTGTTTTGTACGTGTATAAGATAAGAATGACGTGTTTTTGTTATATGACGTAATAATTAGTTACAATAAGTTCTTAAACTAAATCTACTCTTAAAAATAAAAGAATGTATTTGTACGAAACTTGGAGTGATATCGCCTATCACCATATTCAATATTATGATTTAACATATAAAAACTTATACTTATTGACTATCAAGGTTAATAAATAAGCAGTTTTTTATTTGATTTTAGCGTTTTTTTATGTGTCTAGAAATTTTAATTTAATTCTGTAATATGAAAATATAATTTTTTTGGGAACGAAAAAAATATCACATAAAATGTCTGATTTGATAAATGCATGGTTAATACTGATGTATGTTAACGTTTGATAAATATTTAAAATATAATTAGCTAATAAAAACAAAACATTTATAAATTTTCCAGCATTAGACATGTTCTAGTTTTGATTCATTCATTTTTTTACCAATATTTTAGAAATTTATAAAAATTAATTTATTTTTGATAAATTTTCAAATTTTTTAAAATTTTGATTTTATCACGATTTATCTAATGGTAAAAAATAAAAATAGGAGTAATTTACATGCTAATAAGTTTTTGAAACTTGGTTTTTAATTAAAAGAACATTTTACGAATATAAATTAAAAATTTTTAACATCCCAATGAAAATAATTTTATTTTACATACTATACACATATTGTTCATTTGTAGTGCCAAAACAAAGGAAAAGACCAGAATCGGAGATAGATATTACTGATATGGAAGAGAAAACGCCTTTACTGTTAAAATATAAGTGGCCTTTACGAAAAAAATATAAATATAGTGATCCAAGTAGTGAGGTCGGCAACTCTGATATAACTAAAGAAAATGAAATAACGCCGCCTACAAGCGAAGAATCTAATGAACCATCATCTAGCTCCGTACAATCGAAAATAGTAACAAATAATTCAAACGAGATAAGTTTTTCCTGGGAGATTGAAATTAAACCTTCTTCTGATGATCATAAGCAAAAAAAAGTAAAAGAAAACATCATAGCTACTACTAAAGAAGATGTTTGTGATATAAGAAATAAAAATAGCGTCTTAGCTAGATTGCTAAGGGAAATTTTGATCAGTAACGGAAATGATCAGCCCACATTAAATGAATTAGAATATCACAGAATTACTGAAGGAGCCGAATTTTTTAGATTCAAATTTTATTTTATGTCCGAAATTGATTTCTTTGTTCAGCAAACGGCGACAATAATTGATGGTTTGTCTGATATTTTTAATCTTAATCTTCCTTTTACATTAAAAAATAATTATATAAACAAAATAGATCAAATTGTTTTTGATATTGCAACTTACAAAACAAGACTACATGCAATTAAATCTCACACTAAAAATATCTTCTTCGAAAATCAAAAATGTGAGGAAAAAATTGTTCTTATTGTTGATAAATTCATAAAAGAAAAAAAGAATTGGGAAAAAGATAATTTTAAACCTATATATATAATGAGAAAGTTAAATAAGTTATGTGAGAATGAATTGAATTTTTTTTCCTTCAAGGATTTACTTTTACTTATGATGCACGGATTCAAAAATGGTATCATAGCTGTTGAGTTGCATAGCGCTATTGCTTTTATAATTATAGAATATAAAAAGCAAAAAAACGATTCTATTATTAACAACTCTTTAAATGAAGGAATTTTTAAATTGATTTGTATACTTCGGATCTTCAGTAAACTTGAAAGTAAAATTGAATCTGAACAACTACATGTTTTAGCTTCACGTCTTATAGGTAATGTGATTAACTATACTATTTTACGAAAAAATAATAATAATCATTTGATTAATTTAAAAAAAATCTACAATGCAATAGATAATAAAACCTGTAATCCTGCATTTAATGGAACAATTTCTTATAAAAATGCGTTTTTCATAGTAACAATTTTTTCAGGAAGAAATCAGTTTCTAAGTATTTTTTTACAACAATCTAACAATAGTTTTAATTATTTTGAATATAAATATTATGTCAGTCTTATAAAACAAGCATTCAAAAATTTTAATGGGATTTTAGATTCGTTTACTTCGAATCTACACTTTATTGATGATTCAGTTCAAATATCTAATTAAATATTTTCTTAAATATCATATTTTGGTTATTCTTTTGCATTAGTGATAAAAAATGAGGAGAAAACACCACTTGCGATAGATTTAATGATTTAAAAGGCATATGTGTTTAGTAATCTTTCTTGTGCCTCTAGTTTGTGATAAAAAGGTTAAGACCATTTAAAAAGATGAACAAAAAATAAAAATAATGTAAAAAGATATAGTTGTAACAGTTTGAACCTTATTTATACTTAAAAATAAATGGGTGATTCAGGAGATTGGAAATCAAAATCATACAAGCTTACTTTTAGATGAGATAAATAACAAATAGTCCTTTTTGTGAACTTCCATAGACAACTCTCTAGTGTCATATTAAGTACTTTAATTTATATATACACCTACACGTCTGTAAATTTCTAATATTTTATGTTTGATAATGAGTAGGTAGCAATTAATCACGTAAGTGTTATTCTAATCTTGTCCCGTGTATAGTACCACAGTGATAGACAAGAAAATAGTATATGTGATCTTAACTGTAACTTATCGGAAGTAGTCAAAGCTAGCAATGCCTACCTCAATGATCAGAATTTCTTCTTAATTTAATCAGGCGCAGATATATAAGATTTATGGTGTTTTGCAATGCTTAATTGGCACATCGTTGGATTTAAGATAAATCTCTACAATATTCTTTCAAAAAACCCTTTTATTACTTGTTTTACTCTCATGCGTCGTCATCAATCTAGGGGTATTTGCGTATTTATGTTAAAAGTTGTAAACAAATAACAAATATTAATCGAAATTAAAACGATGTTAATTTATGATTGTACTACAAACAAACAATTGATAGAATAAGAATATAAAACTTCTACCACGACGCATTTTATGTCAATATATGATATTCTTAACTTTAATACGCTGGAATGGGAGTATCTACTCTTACCTCTGCACTGTTATTAGAAAAATATACCTGGTTGAAATAATTTGCAATCCTTTAGACTTAAATAATTCGTAGTTTTTAAACGATTAGAGATGTATTCTCTTTAATAATCACATCCTCCTCGTATAATCATTTGATAGTATTCTATCACATTGACTAGCCATATTTTTTTGTAGCCTGAGGTAGGGAGAAATCTTACATAGAGAACTAGGTAGCATGACTGTGGCCATTCCATCCGACCTAGATACTGTCAGATTCCTACTTCCTATTGACATCTCGTGCGGCAAGCGCTACCGTACCCATTGTGCTTAGGTTCCAGGCGAACCCCTTACTATACGAAGCTTCAATCCTCTCGCACTCAATATTGAGGACCCACAGTGGCCGATATAAACGGGCGTAGGGCCTAGACCCGGGTAATAGGGCACCGGCTTTCACAGCTTATTGAACTCTTATCATTTCCGTATTACCCACATCCTTACACTATCAACCTTGATTGAACCTCTCCTCGCCTAGGAGTTTTTGGCATATGTACGGAATCTGAAAGGAAGGTCCTAAGGATGCTCATCAATGTCCGGATTTTCTCCTTTAATATCATCCACCCTCTAGTGCAGTGGTCGGCACACTTCGACCGCGAAGGATTTGAACCGGCCCGCCAGGGGTTTTGCCCCCAACTTTTGATTCCTTAAAATTCATGTTTTTTTAGTCATAAATAGCCATTTTTTATCTATTTGATTGACAAACATATATATAATATTATGCTAATCTAAATTTTTAAGTTTTTGTCGAACGTTTCCGAGTCACAAATAAGCTAACTGTTGATGTGAAAAAACAGAGTGTTTGTCGTATACCGATGTTATTAACATGTTATTTTGATTTTAATCTCTATTAAAACACTTCGTGTTTTAATAGTTAGTTTTGTTTTCGTACTTTAACATCGTTTAAGAACAGATTAAAAACTATTAATACGGAAAAATTTCTTATTGGATGGAATCAAAGCAGCAATAAATTTTTTTCTTCATATTTTTTTCCAATGGCGTTTAATGTAAATCCTGAGTCCGTCCCAGCAGAACTGCAACTAGAAATTATTGAGTTGCAGTGTAGTTCTCATTTGAGACAATTATTTTTAAATAGTTCGAAACTAGAATTTTATCGAGCACTTCAGAAAGATAGATTTCCGCAAATGGTTGATCTTGCCCAGAAAACTATGACGAAGTTTGCGTCGTCTTATTTATGTGAACAGGCATTTTCTGTGATGAAATTAAGAAAAAGTTCTATCCGAAATCGCTTGACTGATTATAATCTTTTCTCACTTTTAAAAATTTCTTCTTCTAGCTTTGAGCCGTCTTTTGAAAATATTTTAGAAACTCAAAAACAATTTTATATATCGCGAACGAGGGACAAAATAAACCCCTCCGATAAAACTTTTAATTTGTGTATCGATTTACGGTTTATCAAATTTTAATATTTTCTTTTACATAAAATATATAACTTATTTGGGCCAGGCTTATATATTTTTTTTTTTGCTCTGCCCCGATTGAGAATAAAATTAAAATATTTGGCCCGCCAACTAAAAAGTATGCCGACCACTGGTCTAAATGATGTTTACACTACCACAACTATACCCAAATAAATTATTTTTATCACAGCTGCACATGATGATAAAATACCATTTTGCTTATTATTTTACAAACGAGGCGATGAAAAAGGGGACATCTCGAACGGCCTTTAAAAGCCAAACATAGTGGGTATGTAAATTTATTTTTTTTCATTTTTCATAGCATCAAAGATAAAAATGAAGAAAGAAAAACTATAAAATCTTCTTTCCTTTTTGTTTTTCTCCTTGTGATCGTTTATCTAAAGTTAATTGCGATATCTCTCATATCTTTTCTAAATCTGGGAAATCCAAACTATTGGACAAAGTCTTAATAGGCCTGCTATTTATGATTTTCTTAAGACTGTACTAGAAAAAAAGAATTTACGGTTGTTAAAGCTATGTCATCAAGTAACAATAACGTTTGTAAAAGAAATTAATACATTAATGGGGATGTTGAAAATTATATTTGGTGATATACGAATTAACATTGAGCGATGCGTAATCCATCATAATTTATTACGTTATTTTTATTGATGATGTGAAATTTGTTGAGGAAATGCTTTTTGTGAAAATTTAGAAGGAACTGTGCCATTTAAAGACATTTTTATCACGTTTTAAAACCGATACGACATGAACTCAATACCGATTTCTAACATTAAATCTTGTGTTGCAGATGGCGCCCCTAATATGAAGGGAAAAAACAAAGGTTGTTTGAAGATTCAAAAAAACGAAAGCCCTAGTATAATAATAATTCACTGTGTTATACATCTTGAAAATGATTGTGGCTAAAAATATGTGTCCAATTCTTCATTATGTGTTAAAGTGGTCACGAAATGTGTCAATATCATTAAGATTATTTTATAAAAGAAAACATCTTATAGTTGTTTGTTAAAGAGAAAAGAAGAAGTTATAAGACTAATCATGCACTCTGAAGTAAGGCGACTTTCTAAGGAAAATTGTTCAAAAGAATTCGTAAAACTTTTGAATTTTTTCTTTAAAACAGCTCTGGGTTTAAACCCTATAAAGTATAGATGGTAAAGCATATCTCAGGTATCTAGTAGATATTTTGAAACTTCAATATCTTAAATAAACAATCACAAGGAGTAAATAAATCTCTCATAGACGGTAAAGAAAAAATATTCGGGTTTATTTCTAATTTGGAATTGATGAAGCTTCAAATTTTAACAAAAGAGTAGAAGACTTTCATTAACTCAACATGTTAAGTGTTTAAAATTATTTCTAATGCTTTGAATACTCATTTAACGATGGTATTTGACAATTTAAAAGAGAAATTTTGAAATCCAAAGAAACAGTTTTTTCTTCGTGTAGGTTACAGCCTATGATTGTGGATTTGGTAAATGTTACTGGATTAAAATATTAGGAAGAACTGGGAGAGTTAAGTATTGATGATTTACTAGATATTTTGTATAAAATAAAGAGTATTATGGCATGGATTTGTAAAAAATGTTTATAAAGTACCTCTATACAACTAAATTTGTAAGAAACCTTTTACTACGGTTTCCTCCTTCTTATCTTACCGAAATGTGGATTTAGTACAGTCAAATGATTTGTTGATAAAAAAAGAAAACTACTTGATATAACGCAGCGTGGAGACTTAAGGCTTTTTCTTACTATCATGTTCAGAAGGATAACAGTTACACTAAGAGATTTATTTTGATTTGGTTTGGATTGTTTGAAATATAAATAATTTTATTTCAGAGGTTTTGATTGTGTAAATCGAACGGAGAATCATTGAAACAACCAATCTATGAAGGGAAACAAATAAATGACATTTGATTGTCTGAGAGTTAACCTAAGAGAGAACTTGATTGTTGAAAGACACGATACATACAAATAAATACTGATATTAAGGTTTTATCCGCCAAACATCAAGCTCGAGGATCTCATTAAAATCTTATTAATAGAACTTTTACTTATTTAAATTTTGAATAAGTAAATCAGTCGAAGGCGTTCTGTTAGCAGCTAACTTATAAAACCGTCTTTATAATAATAAATATAAATCAAGAATAAAAAATTATGGGGAACAATAGCCTAGTTTGTTTAGAAAGTCGGACATGGTTAAAAGGGTTGGCAAACATTGCGTTACAGGGTACAAATTGCTTTGGAACTTTTCCTGTAATATGAACATCTCATATAGATCTATACTCTTCAAAATATACATATAATCTATATAAATCGTATTTCTTCTCGTATAAGGAAATTTAAAACACAAAACATATCATATAATCTTTACTTTGGTTTTATGATTCTATATTATTAAAATGAAGTAGTCCCTTGTTTTTTTCTTATCTAGCTAGATTTCTCTTAAAAGAATGTGTAAAAGTCTTTAAAAGTGTCCATATCCGTTTGATAGATATGACATGTTCTTAGCCACAAATAGTGCGATTTTGTCGATTTTTAAAAACGACGCTTCCAAAGTAGTTGGAAAACAACCTACCGAATTATGTTACAAGAATTTTGTTGTTTAAACAATTATTATCAATGGTTTTCATAGTTTAAATTTGTGTTAGACATTAAAAGATTGAAATTTGAGCAATTAAGAATTATAAACTTTATAAATCCAATTGTAAGTTTTATTCTACAG
>CAWUHP010000019.1:0-19179 GCA_963922035.1 Amblyjoppa proteus | reverse complement strand
AACTAGCTGCGCTAGTTAACGTTCTGAGAACGTTAAATAAATGTAATCTTTATAATTATATTGCCGCCTCCTACCCTCCAACATAACCCCTTTGAAATTTACCAGAAAAGATCAAAATCAAATATCATTTTTTATTTATTTATTTTATACCCCCTGTTTTCAAAAAACCCGTGCTAAAAAAATGTTTCTAAACCATTCCTAAACCTATAAATTATAGACATTATGGTACTGTATAATACTCATTTTCTAATTTTAAATACACTTATGAAATTATTGTGACTTAAAACATATTTTTTTATCTAACTTTCAAGGGCTAAAAATTAAAATTATATTTAAATTCGTTAACTTTTTATAAGAGGTTAGACTAGCAGAGCTAGTCCCGTTCTAAGAACGGGAATAGTTAGTTTGTAGGTATGTTAACAACTATTTTATTTTTTTTAGTAGAATTTCCAAATGTTTCAAATCTTAATTTAAGAACATTCACCTTGAATAGCAAAAAAAAAATGCTAGAGGTTTGCTATGTTTAGTACCTGAATATAGGAAGCAACATTGATGACATCATCACATCCTCCCTATTCCAACAGTAGCTGGAGAAAGCAAACAGTTAGACACTTAGCGAATTACATCTACCAAGTCACGGTAGACAATATTCTTTGTCTTCCCATTTGCATCTGAAGGTAAATATACCTTCAAGTTTGAACCATTTCGCACCCTAGATAGTGCAACATATAACTGTCCATGTGCAAATACAGGTTCCGGTAAGTACACACCCACTTTGTCAAAAGACTGTCCCTGGGATTTGTGTATTGTCATTGCGAAAGACAACACTACAGGGAACTGTCTTCTTCTTAACATAAAGGGCAAGACAGTTTCACTGGGCATCATATCAATCCTTGGTATTGATACAATAATGCCCCTGGACTTCCCACTGATCACCTGGCCGACTATAAAGTTACTATGTAACTCTTGTACACATAGCCTTATGCCATTGAGAAGACCCCGCTTCGGATCAAGATTTCTCAGTAACATTATTACTGATCCTTTCTTTAACCGGAGTTCATGAGGGGGCATACCAGAAGGCTGTTGCCTGTTCAAGAACTCAGTCGGATATCTCATTGTCTCATTCGGGTCATCTGAGACAATTGTATCCGCACTACGATAGGTCTTCTCTGTACCACGGATCAGGGAAGAGACTTTGCCATTTATCATATTGGCATGATCATTCTTTGTAGTCAAGATGATTTTATTGTAGATGGATTCATCTCCAATTTCTATCATCTGATCACCAAAGATTGAAGTGACCAAATCATTCTTTTCCAGATACACATCTGGAATTACAACTTGACCCCCTTGATCATTGGAGGACCCATTACCAATAGACAACAGCCAATCTGTAAACATGCCTTGGTTCGAGCTTCGCATGTTTACATCCAACCTGAGGATGTTCACATTTATCCAAGATCGGGCACTTGGTAGTGAACGCTCAATGATGTCTAGGGGAGTACCTTTAATGACAATATTAGAGGCTTGTCTAAAGTCCCCTCCTAATAATATTGTCTTGCCTCCGAAAGCATCGTTAGACCCATGAAGTCTTTTTAGAACTTCATCTATTGAATCTAGCGCATACTTGGACATCATGGATACCTCATCAATAAGAATTAATGAAGCATCCATTACTTTGAGCCCCTCTCCCGTGTTTGGTTGTAGTCTTGACACGCTTAATTCATTAAGTGGCACTGGAAGCTTCATGCCACTATGAATTGTCCTACCATCTTCAAGAAGATCTGCTGCTATACCAGTTGTTGCCAACTGAACAACAGACTTATTTAACCTCTTGAGATAAGCTGTCAAGACATTATACAGGTAAGTTTTACCCGATCCAGCAGGGCCATCAAGGAAGAACAAAGACCCTCCGCGACCAACACTTGAAACAATTTGATCAAATGCTTCCCGTTGTTTCACATTAAGAGAATCTACCATCTCCTTAACATCAACAACCTCATTTGATCGTTGATTGTTTCTGGTCTCAATATATACACTTGGTTCGGGTAATCCAAGCGCTTGTAAACTCCAACCATTAGAGCTTACAATGTCTTTAAGTATTGAGAGCAGTCTATCTCGAGGGTTCTCAATTGATTGAAAATCTTCAATCATATCCTCGTAGAACTTCTCAAACAATACACGCGGACTTTTAGGCCTATTAAAGGAACATATGTACCCAAACAAATACCTAATGTTTCCAGGTGTCTGAGTGCTGACTGCTTCTTCAAGTACCCTGTCCCACTCGAGATCATTTTGCAATAATCCCCTTACCTCAGCAGCTTCTTCAAATGTTGTATAAACAACACCTTCAAAAGAACGGAGATATTCAAAAGATGTTGCCCCTTTAACGTTTAAAAGGAGCAGTCTAAGGAAGAACCTCTCCTTATCAGAAGGAGAAACAGCATATAATCGAGAAATGACTTTCCCGGACATCCTCTGTCTCCTCTTCCACTCACCTCTCACGAATACATAATGAAAGGGAATTTCAGTGTATAGATATTCTCTTGCACCTTCATCCCTTTCATTCAATTTGAACCATGCGAGTAACTGAGTACTTTGCACGTCGCTATTTCTTATAGCCTCTTGTTCATGTCCTTCCTCGAAAACAATCATTTGTTCTCTTGGAAGATGAACAGGAAGTCTAATAATTTTATGCGATCTGCCGTGCATCTTGTACTCGCATAGTCTCCATATTGCTTCGGGTGCTGAGACATATCGAGAATTGACATAATGGTCAATTTCGTTATTGTCTGTAATTTGTACGTCAGCACAGTCATACCCTTTATATATATACTTAAAGATGTACTTGACTGATTTAATTGAAGTACAAACCTCAACATTTATGTGACAATTATATCTCTTTAAAAGATATTTGTTGTGGGGTACAACATTAGCATTTGTCACACTCTTCCCCCTAACAGTATACACGGCACCGGCCCTGGACCGCTTGTATAAAGGATATCCATCCCTATGTATAGAAGTATTTTCTACATACTCCTTTGGGTATTCTTTACTACAAATACCATTCTCCATACATGGACTAAGTGGATTTACATCTCCACATGGTCCATGTATCATGTGCTTCATGACAATATCATGAAGTTGTTTATCTTCAGAGGGTCCTGGAATCTCTGCAGATACTAACTCATCAATTCTAAAAACACTGTCGATTTTGTCCTTCAGTATAATTAGAATATGAGCGTGTGGAAGGCCCCTCTTTTGGAATTCGATTGTGTGAACATGAGCCACAACATCACCGAACACTTTCCCAGACAATATTTCTCCCATTAAAGACTTAAGCTTAAGATTAAATACCCTAGCTACTAAGTCGGGTCTATCGGAAGGAGACTGCCCCTCAAAGAGATTGTCTTTTATCTCCTTCCAATTAGGATTGCATGTCATAGTTATAAATAGGTCGGGTTTACCATATTTAGTTACTATGGCCATTGCATCATGGTAACGTTCCCTCATATTTCTAGGAGACCCTTGAAATGTAGAGGGTAGGATAACGGGTCTTGATGTCGCACTCTCACCATTATTAACATAATCAACCAACCCTTTATAGTAATCTACTCTTAACTTCTTTTGATTATGTTTAATAAAGTTAAGATTGTTGGCCTCAACTTGTAGATAAGAATCTACTATCCATTGTTGGAAGAGTTTACCTCCCCACAATATGGGATTAAATACCCCCCTTTTAACACAAATTTGAGATACTTTATACTGAAGTAGGGAAATCTTTTGAAGATCTCCATGGTATGAAGGTAGTCTCAAATTTGGTTGCCAACCAGATTCTCCGTGAGGAAAGAACAGAACATAAGACATAGGGTCTATATGAGGACTAAGAATATTTAATTGTACAATATCCCTGTTTTCTCTTCTTGAATAGACCCTGACGTCTCTTTCAAATGGTGGTTCTCCATTTGGATCCGTAAAGATCATAGCTATTTCATTAGCCACAGGAGCATTATATCTCCTCTGATCTCTATTAATATTTCTATTAAAGACCATACTAATGTCTTTAATAGGCATACCATTTTGTCTTTGATTGGCCTCAATCTCAGACATTGTTTTGTATGCATGTGCATATGGGTTGACCTCTCTGATTAGTGTATCAAGATTTCTCATGACCTCCCTATTACATGAAGTATTGTGTGGAAGAGAAAGTCTTGTATCAGTAGCCAAGTCAGTGTCCACAACATAAAGCTGAGAATATTTTCTCTGCCCATAAGAATTACTTAAATTGAAAGTGTTGTGGTACACTTGGCCGTGTATTTTAAAGCAATAGGGACCATTAGATAAACTTTCGATTTGTGCTCCCATAGAAGCAAAAGAAAGAGAAGAGTTGTATGATCTGATATTTGCTTTAAAATTTTTATGGAAAGGATTACTCCTATTGGACATAAGATCCTTCAGAGGTTCTGGATATCTTTGAGTCCTTTGGAGTTTAACCTTTCCAAAGTGACAACAACTTTTGTATTCTCCATTTATATTTGCTTCTTCTGCAAAATATAAAGATCCACAAAAGTTGCAGCTATTGTCCATTTCTCCACAGAAGTGTTCACTAACATTTATGGTGTTAGTCTGATCGTTTAACACTTCACCTGTAGCTTGTGGGACCTCTTCTACAGGATTTTGTCTATTTACAGGAGTAAAACTAAAGACGGAGGCTACATCTAAAGTTTTACTACCATTACCAATGGTAATGATGTTTGGTTGCTGTGGGTGAAGACAACGATCTTCTTCTTGACCATAAAAATCAATCTGTTGATCATTGTCTTCGATGGGAAATAAAAATGTGTTGTTTGAATTTTTACTTGCCATAATAGGGGTAAAGAAAAAAAAATTAATTTATAGTTTTTCTTTAGAAATTTCTAGAAAAATTGATTGATCACAAAAAAATAAAATCTCATAAATTTAACAATACATCAGTTCAGTGGTACTATTAGTGTTATATTCTTAATGTATACATGTCAAGTAGTTTACTTGTATTGTTTATAACAATTTTGATCGATTTTGATCAATAAAATCTCCTTTTCTATTTTCTATTTTTGATCAAAATTTCGAAGTGATAAATTTCGTGTTTTTTTGTAAAAAGTGCATATAAGTCCAAGTAAAAGAAGAAAATGATATACAAACAAATGATATATTTTTATTTAATATTTATAAATGGTCTTAAAATCGCTTTTCAATAAATCATAGAGTAGATATATGTGAAAATGACCGATATTTTGGGAGACTGCTTAAAAATACATTAAAATGAGTTGAAAAAGACACTATTGTTATTGAATCCTAATTCTAAACACACTCATAACAATAAAATACGCTTTTAACACATAAATTTACTACTTAGCAATTTCTTATTTTTCAACTTTGGAGGGGTTAAAAAATAATTCACTAACTTTTTATAATAGGTTGTTTTAAAAAAATCCCGTGCTAAAAAAATGTTTCTAAACCATCCCTAATCTTATAACCTATAGACATTATGGTACTGTATAATACTCATTTTCCAATTTAAAACACACTTATAAACTTTCTAACACTTATCAAGACTTAAAAAATATTTTTATTTTCAACTTTCGAGGGGGTAAAAAATAATTCACTATTTTTTTATAATAGGTTGATAATAATAGCAGAGCTAGTTAACGTTCTGAGAACGTTAAATATATGCAGTGTCTATAAGTTATTATTTTTTATCCTGCTACATACCCTGTTTGAAATTTCTCAGAAAAGATCAAAATCCAATATCAATTTTTTGTATTTATTTTTTACCCCCTGTTTTTAAAAAACCCGTGTTAAAAACATGTCTGTAAACCATCCCTAATCCTATAACTTATAAACATTATGGTACTGTATAATACTTATTTCCGATTTTAAATAGAATTATGAACTTATTAAGACTTTAAAGTGGTTTTTATATTCAACTTTCAAGGGGTAAAAAATAAAATTTAATTAAAATTCGTTAACTTTTTATAAGAGGTTACTGCGCTGGTTAACGTTCTCAGAACGTTAAATACATGTAGTTTCTGTAACTTATCGTCTTTTTACACACTTATATAACCCTTTATAATTTTTCAGAAAAGATCAAAATAAATATCATTTTTTTTTTATTTTCTACCCCCTTTTTTTAAAAAACCCGTGGTAAAAAATGTCTGTAAACCATCCCTAATCCTATAACTTGTAGACATTATGGTACTGTATAATACTCATTTTCCAATTTTGAATAGACTCATAAAGTTGCTAACACTTAAAATCTATTTTATATCCAACTTTCAAGGGCTAAAAATTATAATTTATTTAAAATCCGTTAACTTTTTATAAGAGGTTAGACTAGCTGCGCTAGTTAACGTTCTGAGAACGTTAAATAAATGTAATCTTTATAATTATATTGCCGCCTCCTACACTCCAACATAACCCCTTTGAAATTTCCCAGAAAAGATCAAAATCAAATATCATTTTTTTTATTTATTTTATACCCCTGTTTCAAAAACCCGTGCTAAAAAAATGTTTCTAAACCATTCCTAAACCTATAAATTATAGACATTATGGTACTGTATAATACTCATTTTCTAATTTTAAATACACTTATGAAATTATTGAGACTTAGAACATATTTTTTATCTAACTTTCAAGGGCTAAAAATTAAAATTTTTATAAATTCGTTAACTTTTTATAAGAGGTTAGATTAGATAAAATATAATATATATATAATATATATATATATATATATAATAAAGATCCATATCGTAAATTTAAACCCAAAAACAAATATATAAATTTTTTCTTGTTTACTTTTAATAATTTATAATAAAAAATCTTTAGCTAATATCATCAAATTTTATGTTATAGAAACTTACAACAAGTGAATAGAAAGGGTAAACAAAAGAAAAAATTTATGCAACAACAAGTGGTATAGAAGGGTATTTGAAATATTATTTGAGCTTTGTTAAATCTTATATAAAGCAATTATAGATTTTTGTATATTCTTCTTTAACAAATTTCTGGCTTATAGTCCAATATATCATGAGTTATATAATCAAAGGTTGAAATTTCACTTTATTATAATACACTAGACATCGTTTTTTGCGCTACAATACAAAAATATAATTATTGTATTCTTATTTTAAACGATAATATACAAATAAATTTTTTTAGTTATTTTATTCTCTGCTATTGAAACGTATAACACTTGATTATTGAATCAAATGAACATAGGAAAAGATATCTGGTTTGGTTCTTAATATATATTCATAGTTTTAACAAGTTATTAGTTGCTTTCGGATATACATGTTTGTTTTTTTACTTTTAGTGTAATATACATAGTTAAGAATGAAGTTCATTTAAAATATTATATTTTAATCAACCATAAAGAAATTATCAATACCATAATGTATATGACCATAAAATTCTGTATTTAAAGAATGAATTACAGTAAAAAACCTTATGTTTTGGTTATTTAATGTTATTAAAATTAAAATAATGTTGAATAACAGGAGGGAAACAGAAAAAATAATTTTCTGAGTGGTAAAAACAAGTGGCAGGGAAGGGTCTCTAATTAACGATTAGATCTTAAATTATTGGCATAGAAAAGGTTACGAAACTTTTAAGTATAAGTTTCCATAAATATTTTGTATTATTGTTTAATATTTACAGTACAAGATATCAAGTTATACGTTCAGTTTATATTACAGCAAAATAAAGAATATTAGAGCAACGTAACAAATACTCTTCACAGTATTTTAATTCTAAAGATTTATTATCTTTATTGTAGGCCGTTTCTTCAGACCATTCAATGCTAATAAAATTTTTATATCGTTGAATGCAAGGAATGAAACAACAAGAAATATTTTTTGACTGCCAAAAACAAGTGGCAGGGAATAGCAAATAAATGACTATTGTATAATAAAACGATATTATATATAAAGTTATTAGCCTTTTGGTTATACTTGTACTTATATATTCCGACTTATGTGGTAATCTTAATTGATATTGTATAAAGGTACTCTTTAACTTTATTAATACAGCAATATAAGAAATATGATAATATTTTTTGAATTTAAAGATCTAATATACAATCAAAATCTGTTTTTCAGACAAATCTTTTCTTTTAAAATTATCATAAACTTTAATTAAGAAACAAAAACAATTGCTGAGTGCCAAAAACAAGTGGCAGGGAATAGCAAATAATTAACGATCTACAAATCGAACAATGATATAGACAAAGTTAAAACACTTTTATGTGTACTTATTTGTAAAAATTAATAGTTATAATGTAAGATTAGGAGAAATTGTATTAAGTTACATTCACACTTTATTATTAAATCAAATAAAGAATATAAGAGTAACAAAAAAGAAAATTTCATAATATTGTAGTATATATTAGATTCTTATATAAAATCAAAATATGTTCTCAGACAACTATAAGTTATCAAAATTCTTATTAATTTTAATTAAAGAAAAAATGTTTTATGAGTGCCAAAAACAAGTGGGGGGAATAGCGAATAAATAGCTATTTTCTCATCAAACAAAGATATAGAAAGGTAAGGATTCTTTAAAGTTTCTTGCTCGTAAATTTTCTAACTTATTGTGTAACATTTACGATAAAGCTAACAGGTTATAGGCTAACTTTATATTACAGCAAAATAAAGAATGTAGGGGCAATGAAACAAACATATGATGATATTCTTAATAAATTTAAAATCTTTAAAAAAAATAAACTGTCGATCAAACCTTTCGTGGTATTAAAATTAAGATCAAGTTGAATAGAAATAAGGAAAAGTGAAAATCTTTTTTTCTGAGTGGCAAAAACAAGTGGGGGGAAGTGTATCTGTCTAACGATTTAATATAGAAATCTAGTTAACTGATAGATCATGTAACTTTTGTGTATACTTAATCGTAAATATTATGACTTATTTTATAACTGTCGAAAAAATGATATAAAGTTATACGTTTGTTTTATATTAAAGGAAAATCAAGCGTATTTAAGGTTTAAAACAATCATATAACCTTATTATTTTAATTATTAGAGATTAAATATATAAAGTGAACCTGTTGTACAGTCAACAGTATGGTATTAAAATTAAAAGCAAATGCAATAGAAAGAAGGAAAACAGAAAAATTA
Organism: Amblyjoppa proteus; assembly: GCA_963922035.1. Taxonomy (NCBI): domain Eukaryota; kingdom Metazoa; phylum Arthropoda; class Insecta; order Hymenoptera; family Ichneumonidae; genus Amblyjoppa; species Amblyjoppa proteus. Next base: position 10,016 of record CAWUHP010000019.1, on the reverse strand, counting down.
TTTTCTAAGTGCCAAAATCAAGTGGGGGGGGGAAAGGCATCTGATCAGTGATTTCATATATAAATAAAGTTATTTAAAGATTATGTTACTTAAAGGTATACTTCTTCGTAAAAAAATTTACAATTAATTTAATCTGATGAGATATTGTATAAAGTTAAATTACCAATTTATTATTAAAGGTAAATACAAGTATTAAAACAGCAAACAAATGAATAACATTATTACTAAAAGTTTTTAAGCTTTTCTGAAAGTATTAAAACTGTTCTACAGTCAAATCTATGGTATTAAACTTATGATCAAGTAGAATAGAAAGAAGGAAAAGAGAAAAAATATTTTCTGAGTGCCAAAAACAAGTGGGGGGGGGAAGGGCATCTGATTGATGATTTTTTTTATAAATACAGTTAACTCAAAGGTTATTAAATTTTAAGGCATACTTGTTCGCAAAAAATTTACTTATAATTTAAGATGTCGAGATATTGTATTAAGTTAAATTGCCAATTTATTACCTAAAGAAAAAAAAGAGTATTTAAACAGTAAAACGAATAATGTACCTTATTATTTTGATGTTTCAAGATCAAATTAAAAAAGGAAACATTAAGTTTGACTTTTTAATGGTATTAAATTAGGATCAAGTGGGTTAGAAAGAGCGAACCTAGACAAAATATTCTCTGAGTGCACAAAACAAGTGGGGGGGGGGGAAGGGCATCTGATTGATGATTTAATATTTAAATCTAATTAAATAAAAGGTTTTAAAACTTTTGTGTATACTTGTTCGTAAATTTTGTGACTTAATTTGTAACTGTTGAAGAAATGATATAAAGTTATACGTTCATTTTATTTTACAGCATAATAAAGAGTATTTATCGACAACACTAATGAATAACATTATTATAAATAATTTTTAATAATAAATTTAAAAATTAAACCTGTTGTTTAGACTTTTCAATGGTATCTAAATGAGGATCAAGTTGATTAGAAAGAAGGAAAACAGAAAAAATATTTTCTGAGTGCCAAAAACCAGTGGGGGGGAAGGGCATCTGATTAGTGATTTTATATGTAAATGATGTATAAGAAAAGGATATGAAACTTTTAGGTATACTTATTCGTAAAAAAATATACTTATAATGTAAGATTATGAGATATTGTATAAAGTTAAATTGCCAATTTATTACCTAAAGAAAATAAAAGAGTATTTAAACAAGCAAAACGAATAATAACCTTATTATTTTAATAATTAAAGATTAAATATTTAAAGTAAATCTGTTGTTCAGACCTTTCAATGATATTAAATTTCTATCAAGTTGAATAGAAAGAAGGAGAAAAGAAAAAATATTTTCTGAGTGCCAAAAACAAGTGGGGGGGAAGGGCATCTGATCAGCGTTTTTATATATAAATTAAGTTAGTTAAAAGATTATGAAACTATTAGGTATACTTATTCGTAAAAATTTTTGATTTGTATTGTAAAACTAAGAGGTAATGATAAAGATTTAAATTTCATATTATATCCTCATTGCTTTATATTGAAGAATTATAACAGATATAAAATTGTAAAAAGTGCTGTTTAAAAGATGAATATGGAAAAAATTAACTTTTATTCGTTATAAGATGCATATATCTAACAAAATATTGTTTTTTCATAAAGTTAAATAAAACTGTAAATAAAGGTATTTAACCAAACTTAAATGGTCTTAAATCTTTGTTATGTGTTTTATACGACCAATTTAGACCATCATAAAGACTTTTGGCGTCCTATCGAGAATTTGTTTTTTACCCCTTTATAAGTACCAGAAACTTTTTCGACTCGACATATCTATCCTTGTCCTAAAAACATACATTAATACCATTTGTTTTGAAAAAAGAATAACTTAAATTAACTACTTCTTCTTCAGATAAAAAAAATGTCTTTTTTAAAAATTGCAAAATATGGAAATATGATATTTTTTTCACTTTTTTTCAACTGAAAACTTATTTCTTATAAAATAGTTTATAGAAATAGATTCTTTTATATCTTTAACATATTTTATATTATCTCCTAATAAATTATAATTCAACAAAATATTCTCTGATATTTGATAAAAGTTTTTATAATCTTCAATATATTGACTATAAACATGTTCAAAAGCTTGTTGTGGTGTTCTACTTAGAACGGTCCAAAACGACTCCTTTACCCTCTGAATCTTGGGGTTGCAAGTTAATGTTATTTCATCTCCTATCATCTTTAAAGTCGTTTTTCCATAAAATTTATCTATGTTTACCATTTTAGGTAAACAATGTCTGTTAAAAGTTCCATTTAGATATATATTTTTAGAAATCACTATTGTAGCATATTTTATCGCATATATTTTTATATTGTAAACTAGCTGCGCTAGTTAACGTTCTGAGAACGTTAAAAATATAGTCTCGTAACTTATTGTCTTCTTATTCTATTACATAACCTCTTTGAAATTTCTCGGAAAAGATCAAAATCAAATAGCAATTTTTTTTATTTATTTTCTACCCCCTGTTTTTAAAAAAAACCCGTACTAAAAAATGTTCGTAAACCGTCTCTAATCCTATACCTTTTGGACATTATGGTAATGTATAATACTCATTTTCCAATTTTGAATAAACTTATGAACTTATTAAGACTTAAAACCTATTTTTGTATCCAACTTTAAAGGGCTAAAAATTAAAATTTAATTAAAATTCGTTAACTTTTTATGAAATGATACTAGCTGTGCTAGTTAACGTTCTTAGAACGTTAAATATATGTGGACTTTGTAAATTTTTGTCTTCTTATCCTCCTACATAACCCCTCAGAAATTTCTCAAAAAAGATCAAAATCAAATATCAATTTTTTAATTGATTTTCTACCCCCTGTTTTTACAAATCACGTGCTAAAAAAAATGTTTCTAAACCATCCCTAATCCCATAACTTATAGACATTATGGTACTGTATAGTATTCATTTTTCAATTTTAAATAGACTTATGAACTTCTTAAAGCTTGAAATCTATTTTTATATCCAACTTTCAAGGGCTAAAAATTAAAATTTATTTAAAATTCGTTAACTTTTTATAAGAGGTTAGATAAGAAGTTAGACGGAGTTATAAGTTGATAAAGAAGGTTAAATACAATTGTTATAGTTTCTCCTTTTGTTGCCATCTCCATTCTGTATCCGGTTCTCTTATTCGCTTTTAAATGCTTCTTTAGAAACTCTATTCTACCTTTAAAATCAATATATGGACGATTTGACCATGATAAGCCCTCCAATAACCTTTGTGCGTTTAAAATAGACACTTCTGGACTAAAACATCGCTTTTTAAAACTTCCTAAAAAATCTTCAAATAAACTGTAGCAATTCACTTTATATACAGCTCCATAAGTATGTTTATAAGAATTTTCTTTTCTACATTTAATATTGTTATGTTTTTTAATGGCTTTGCATAATAATAAATTATAATTTCCTATTAATCTTAAATCTTCCAACACAGATGACTTTAAAGTAATAAAATCTTCGGATTCAGACCAAACAGATACACCTATATCAAAATATAAATTAGTAATAGCATCATCGTAAAATATTGAGACAAGTTGTTCGTAAACACTTTGGAAGACAGGAGAAGAAAATTTATCTTTTCAAGCAAAACCTTCTATATAAAAGGCAGAATTAGGATAGCACTCATGTAGCTTTGAAAACAAATCTGTAATATTTATGTTTTTGATAACAGCATCGAGAGAAGTATCGGATTGTGGATGTTGAAGAAGTCCACCTACATTTTCTAAAAACTGTTCATTGTTTAAGACATGCTCATCATCAAAAATTATAAATATAGAAATTATGCTTAAATTTGTCACGAAACGTCCTAAATATTCATATTCAAATGTACTTATATCACGGTTATTGTACGGAACTTTCTTGTTAAATATATATTTCTTATTTTTAAAATTGATATGTATCGAAAGATTTGTTTTAATTGGATTTAAAACTGTTTTAGGCAGTATACCAAATATACCATCAATGTCAAATAAATAATTTAAATTCCTCTCAAATTGTCTAAATTTGTCTGTATCAGTAGAATCATCATCTCCTTCTTCAATATATTTTAATGTCTTAGGGAACGAGATTTTTTCGGGTAGACAGAAATTTTGGTTAACAAATTTAACGATTTTGTTATCAGAAGGGTTGAAATAAACTAAAGATGGTCCTTTCAATTTAAATTTGTTATGTGAGACTCTAGAAATCACAATCTTGTTCTTAAAATTTGTAGGTAGTGCTATGGGAATAAATGGAATATCTTCTCCAAAGGAAAGAGTTATGTTACAACTAAAGGATACCATTAAAAGGTCATAATAGCTTAAAATCCTGTTTAAATTATTCTCTATTCTCGACAATAAATATAAACGTATTCTATTAAATTCATTAGACCTTTCTAAAGCATATAAATCTGCTAAAGATTCTTCTTTGTTTACAATAAAAAATTCTATAATCTTATTTGTTAGTTCATGTATTGTGATGTCATTCTTTTCAATTAACAAAGTCGTTGTTATTAAATCATCGGATTTCATGGGTGTAGGGATACAAAAAAGATTATATAATTTTATTGATAAATTAGAATAAATACAATGATCTAAATTTATATGTTTTAATATATAGAAACTAGCTGCGCTAGTTAACGTTCTCAGAACGTTAAATGTATGCAGTCTTTGTAAATTTTTATCTTCCGATTCTTTTACATTACCCCTTTGAAATTCTAAAGAAAAATCAAAATCAAATATCAATTTTTTGTATTTATTTTCTACCCCCTGTTTTTAAAAATCCCGTGCTAAAAAAATGTCTGTAAACCATACATAATCCTATAACTTATAGACATTATGGTACTGTATAATACTCATTTTCCAATTTAAAACACAATTATAAACTTTATAACACTTATCAAGACTTAATTAGTATTTTTATTTTCAACTTTTGAGGGGGTAAAAAATAATTCACTAACTTTTTATAATAGGTTGATGACTAGCAGAGCTAGTCCCGTTCTAAGAACGGGATTGGTAATCCTGTAGGTGCGTTAACGACTATTTTATTTTTCTGTTTTTTACTTTTTTAGTAGAATTTTCTCATGTTTCAAATCTTAATTTAATAACACTCACCTTGAAAGCGAAATAAAAAATGCCATAGGTTTGCTATGTTTAGTACCTGAATATAGGAAGCAACATTGATGACTTCATCACATCCTTCCTATTCCAACAGTAGCTGGAGAAAGCAAACAGTTAAACACTTAACGAATTACAGCTACTAAGTCCCTATAGACAATATTCTTTGTCTTTCTATTTGCATTTGAAGGCAAATACACCTTCAAATTTGAACCATCTCTCACCCTTGAGAGAGCAACATACAACTGGCCATGTGCAAATACTGGTTCAGGTAAATACACACCGACTTTGTCGAAAGACTGTCCTTGTGATTTGTGAATTGTCATTGCAAATGACAACATCACAGGAAACTGCCTTCTCTTCAACACAAAAGGTAGGATCGTTTCACTGGGAATCATATCAATCCTTGGTATTGATACACTTAATCCTTTTGACTTCCCAGTGATCACCTCTCCTACAATGAAGTTACCATGTAACTCCTTGACGCACATTCTAATTCCATTGAGTAGACCTCGCTTTGGATCAAGATTTCTCAGTAACATAATTACTGAGCCTATCTTAAGCCGGAGTTCATGAGGAGGCAAACCTGATGGTTGTTGCCTATTTAGAAACTCAGTGGGATATCTTATTGTTTCATTCGGGTCATCTGAAACAATAGTATCCGCACTACGGTAAATCTTCTCAGGGCCAGGCAATAAAGACGAAACCTTGACATTGATCATATTGGCATGATCATTTTTGGTTGTCAAAATGATTTTACTAAAGAGAGATTCATCTCCAATTTCAATCATCCTATCACCAAAAATAGAGGTCACTAAATCTCCTTTTTCCAGATGGATCTCTGGAATTCTGATTTGTCCCTCTCGATCATTCAATGAACCATCACCAATAGATAATAGCCATTCTGCAAAGATGCCTTGGTTCAAGCTCCTCATATTTGCAGATAACTTGAGGATTCTTACATTAGACCAAGATCGGGCACTTGGTAATGAGCTCTCAATAATATCCATTGGAGTCCCTTTAAGGACAATATTCGATGCTTGCCTAAAATCTCCTCCCAACAATATTGTCTTACCCCCAAATGGAACATTAGACCCATGAAGTCTTTTTAAGACCTCATCTATTGCATCCAACGCATACTTCGACATCATGGACACTTCATCTATGAGAATCAATGAAGCATCCATCACCTTGGTTCCTTCTGAAGTATGCGGCTGCAACCTTGAAACACTGGTCTCATTTAGTGGCACAGGAAGCTTCATGCCACTATGAACTGTTCTTCCATCTTCAAGAAGATCTGCTGCTATACCAGTTGTTGCTAACTGAACAACAGACTTATTTAACCTCTTCAAATGGTTGGTCAAAACATTATACAGGTAGGTTTTACCTGATCCAGCTGGTCCATCTAGAAAAAACAAAGACCCACCACCTCTACTAACACTCGAAACAATTTGATCAAATGCTTCTCGTTGTTGAACATTAAGAGAACCAATCATCTCCTCAACATTAACAACAGCATTAGATCTATTGTTCATGGTTTCAATATATGTACTTGGTTCGGGTAAGCCAAGTGCTTGTAAACTCCAACCATGAGAATTTACAATGTCCTTAAGTTTGGACAACAGTCTGTCTCGAGGATCATCTTCCCCATTAAAATCTTCTACCATGTCCTCGTAGAATTTATTCAACAACACCCTTGGTCTTTTTGGTCTATTAAAGGCACATATATACCCGAATAGGTATCTTATATTACTGGGAGTTTGAGTACTTACTGCCTCATCAAGTACTCTTTCCCACTCGAGGTCATTCTGTAAAAAACCCCTTGCTTCAGCTACTTCTTCAAATGTTCCATAAATAACACCTTCAAAAGTACGTAAATACTCGAAAGATGTAGCTCCTTTAACATTTAATAGAAGAAGTCTAAGGAAAAACCTTTCTTTATCAGAAGGAGAAACAGCATATAATCGAGAAATTACTTTCCCTGACATTCTCTGTCTCTTCCTCCACTCTCCCCTGATAAACACATAATGAAAGGGAATTTCACTATATAAATACTCTCTTGCACTTTCATCCCTTTCATTCAATTTAAACCATGCAAGTAGTTGAGTACTTTGCACGTCACTATTATTGATAGCATCTTGTTCACGACCCTCTTCGAAAACAATCATTTGTTCTCTCGGTAGATGAACAGGAAGTCTAATTACCTTGTGGGACTTGTTGTGCATCTTGTATTCAAAAAGTCTCCACATTGCTTCGGGTGCTGAGACATATCTAGAGTTGATATATTGATCAATCTCATTATTATCTGTAATTTGTACCTCAGCACAATCATACCCTTTATATATGTACTTAAAGATGTATTTAACAGACTTAATTGAAGTGCATACCTCCACATTTATATGGCAATTATACCTCTTTAAAAGATACTTATTATGAGGAACAACGTTAGCGTTAGTCACGTTCTTCCCTCTAATGGTATATACGGTACCGCCCCTGGACCGTTTGTATAAAGGATATCCATCCTTGTGAATCTCAGTAGATTCATTATACTTCTTCGGATATTCTTTACTACATATACCATTCTCCATACACGGACTAAGTGGGTTTTCATCTCCACATGGTCCATGTATCATATGCTTCATAACTATATCATGAAGTATTTTATCAGAAGAAGGTTCTGGTACCTCGGCAGATACAAATTTATCAATCTTAATTACACTGTCGATTTTATTCTTCAGTATGATTAAAATATGAGCATGTGGAAGGCCCCTCTTCTGAAACTCAATTGTATGTACATGAGCAACAATTTCACCAAACACTTTTCCCGAAAGAATCTCATGCATTAGTGATTTGAGCTTAAGGTTGAAAACTCTAGCCACTAAATCGGGTCTATCAGAAGGAGATTGTCCATCAAGAAGATTCTCTTTTATCTCCTTCCAATTAGGATTGCATGTCATAGTAATAAATAGGTCGGGTTTCCCATATTTAGTTACTATGGCCATTGCATCATGATATCTCTCTCTCATATTTCGTGGTGATCCTTGGAATGTTGAAGGTAAGATCACAGGTTTAACTGTTTCACTTGTACCATTATTTACATAATCGACCAATCCTTTGTAGTAATCTACTCTTAACTTCTTTTGATTATGCTTAATAAAGTTAAGATTATTGGCCTCTACTTGTATATAGGAATCAACAACCCATTGTTGAAAAAGTTTACCACCCCACAAAATAGGATTGAAGACTCCTCTTCTTACAACTATATGAGCTACCTTGTATTGTAATAAAGAGATCTTTTGAAGATCGTCATGATAAGATGGTAGTCTTAAGTTTGGTTGCCAACCAGATTCTCCATGAGGAAAGAAAAGTACATAAGACATTGGATCTATATGAGGACTAAGGACATGTAACTTGACATAGTCTCTATTTTCTATCCTCGTATAGACTCTAATATCTCTCTCAAATGGTGGTTCGCCATTTGGATTTATAAAGATCATAGCAATTTCATTTGCTACGGGAGCATTATACCTCCTCTGATCCCTATTGATGTTCCTATTAAAGACCATACTAATGTCTTTAACAGGCATACCATTCTGTCTTTGGTTTATCTCAACCTCAGACATTGTTTTGTATGCTTCTACATACGGATTGATACCTCTTATAACGATATCAAGACTTCTCATGACCTCCCTATTACATGAAGTATTGTGTGGAAGAGAAAGTCTTGTATCAGTAGCCAAGTCAGTGTCCACAACATACAACTGAGAATATTTTCGCTGACCATAGGAATTATTAATATTGTATGTGTTGTGATACACCTGGCCGTGTATTTTAAAGCAATATGGACCATTAGATAAACTTTCGATTTGAGCACCCATAGATGCAAACGAAAGAGAAGAGTTGTAAGATCTGATATTTGCTTTAAAGTTTTTGTGGTGAGGGTTTTCTCTATTAGAAATTAGATCCTTTAGAAGTTGGGGATAGGATTGAGTACTTTGAAGCTTAACCTTCCCAAAATGACAACAGCTTTTGTACTGCCCTCTATTATTTCCCTCATCACTAAAATATAAGCGCATCACAAAGCTGCATCTGTTATCCATTTCTCCACAGAAGTGTTCACTAACATTTATGGTGTTAGTCTGATCGTTTAACACTTCACCTGTAGCTTGTGGGACCTCTTCTACAGGATTTTGTCTATTTACAGGAGTAAAACTAAAGACGGAGGCTACATCTAAAGTTTTACTACCATTACCAATGGTAATGATGTTTGGTTGCTGTGGGTGAAGACAACGATCTTCTTCTTGACCATAAAAATCAATCTGTTGATCATTGTCTTCGATGGGAAATAAAAATGTGTTGTATGAATTTTTACTTGCCATAATAGGGGTAAAAAGAAAAATTTTAATTTATAGTTTTTCTTTAGAAATTTCTAGAAAAAATTGATTGATCACAAAAAAATAAAATCTCTCAAATTTGACAATACTTCCATTCAGTAGTAATATTAGTGTTATATTCTTAATGTATACATGTCAAATAGTTTACTTGTATTGTTTATAACAATTTTGACCACTTTTGATCAGTAAAATCTCCTTTTCTATTTTCTATTTTCGATCAAAATTTCGAAGTGATAAATTTCGTGATTTTTTTGTAAAAAGTGCCTATAAGTCCAAGTAAAAGAAGAAAATGATATACAAAACAATGATATATTTTTATTTAATATTTATAAATGGTCTTAAAATTGGTTTTCAATAAATCATAGAGTAGATATATGTGAAAAAAGACCGATATTTTGGGAGACTGCTTAAAAATACATTAAAATGAGTTGAAAAAGACACTATTGTTATTGAATCCTAATTCTAAACACACTCATAACAATAAAATACG
>CAWUHP010000018.1:0-21467 GCA_963922035.1 Amblyjoppa proteus | reverse complement strand
AGCTATTATTGGGATGCAGATAGAAAGTAGTAGATCTCTCATTGTTTGTTTACATTAACTTCAATGTATGGGGTACTTGAAACAAAAGGGTAAATAAACATTAGTATGTGACTCATTTATACCCCACATATAATTTAACAAATATATAGACATAAATTGAGGTGATATCATTTTTAATTTGATTTATCTGGTGCTAATCAAGCGATTAAAACAAAAAAATAAATATTATGTGTACATAAAATTGTGTCTTATAACTTTCAAAACATATAAAAAAATAATTCTTTTAGTGTCTGTAAATCTCAGTGTTTTTTATTTATAACAATAAACAAAAAAATTATACTATTTATAGAAAATGGCTCAATATTATGTAATATAGTGTAGTATGTTTACAGAAGCGGCTATTAAAAAAGGTTAATTATAAAATTATTATATACAAAATAGAGACACAAATACATATTTTATTTGTATTAGCCGCCTGCTCCATAGAAACATTTCGGATGAAAATTTAGGTGTTTTCATGTACTAATTACGTGATAAGGGATTAGTGATTGGTGGCATTAATGAAGCATAGGGCGTTGATTTTGCCTTCAAGTATAAGAATTGATTTGCTGCGCTCAAACTTTTTTTGGTGATAATGATAGGTATTATCGTATCCGATGCTATTACGTTGACTAAAAGGTAGTGTATAGTAATTAAAGATTTTTGTTATGTATTCAGATATATAACATGTATGCACTAAATCTTTATTGATCAATGATCTATGGTAAATCAATTACCGCCTTTGATTTATTACATCAGGATCAACTTATTCTGATTAGTGTCACATCTTCTATTAAAAATATAAATAGAGTGAAAACCCGTAAACCACGATGACAACAACGATACGAAGAGCGAAATCAAGAATAAAAACTTTACGTTAAAATCCTTTAAATGTAACTAAGTTGATTTATACAAAAAACACAATCACAGATATTTATAACAATATTATTTCTGGATCGTGCCTCTGATTAGACAGTAGAAAAATTAATTTACACATTTCAATTAAGTAAAAATGTTAAACTTTTATTATGCCTACAAATGAATAACACAGAACCAAATATATTTAAAAATATTTGTCATCTTTAAACGTAAAGCTATTTAATTCTTGCATCGGGGTTAAAATATAAAAATTTTTAAATAAAGTAATGCCGAATTACTTAAGACTTGTAATGAACGTAAGACCTATTACGACAATATTAATGCAAATTTCTACGCTTATCCTTCTTTTTTTCACTCATTAAGTAGCAGAAAGAATGTTTGGTTGTATAATTTAACGAAATACATGCAGTATATTCCGATATAAAATAGCTTAGTTTTGGAGGGTTTTATCTAAATCAGACGTAATAGATACGATATATCATAGATTTATCCTGGATAAAATGATACCTACCATTGAGATTTTGAAGCATTAGTGTGTGATCATTGTAGGGACATTCAATGTAAATTATTTAAAATCATGACTTTTTAAACTTCGAAGTTTATAATATGGCATACTAATTTTTATGAGTGTATTTAAATTTCTTTTCACTGATATTTCAAAGATAAATTTTAGTATAATAATTTTTGACGTTCTTACTAAATATTGAGGGATGTAAAAGAAGGATAAAAATACAAGGAAAACATCTATCAATATCAGCACTAAATTTGAAAAAACTATTAGGAATATAATTTTGTTTCGCCGCTCAAACGTAGAAACACAACACCCTTCTAAGTTGTAATTTCCTATTGATATGAAATACTGTCTTAGATATTATATTTAATACCAGTGTTTATAAACCTTTTTGAGACCATGTCAAACTTTTTAGGTCGAATTTTCGAACGACAAATGGTAAGATTGCCACGCTGATTGTGATTATAACGTACTAAAAGAAGTTTTCTAAATTCACGGTAAGAAACATACTCGTCATATTCAGCAAAACTGACACAGCTCGTTCCACCCCTTTAGTTGTTCTGAATCTCCTGTGTTCTTTTCTTTGATTTGTTTGTGGTTTCACGCAACATCATTGCTGATTGTGTCAAATCACATCTGATATGAAACAAGTTATGTTTCACAACCAAACATAACTATAAATAGGCGTTTAGTTTTTGCATACAAGGTACAAATAAATACAAGACGGGCAGCCTCAATAAATTATTTTATTAAAAAATGACAATACTGATTTTTAAATAACTAGAAACTAAATCGTCATTTAGAATTTTTTTAATTTATGTACAAATTAATCGAACATGTTCTTCGTTATAATAGACTGGTTTATCAGTTAAATCGAATTTATCTTCTATTCATTCACCCTATTATAAAAAAACAACGAATTATAATTTTTGTCCCTCAAAAGTTGGATATAAAAATAGATTTTAAGTCTTAATAAGTCCATAAGTCTATTTAAAATTGAAAAATGGGTATTATACAGTACCACAATGTCTATAAGTTATAGGATTAGGGATGGTTTACAGACATTTTTTTAACACGGGATTTTTAAAAACAGGGGGTATAAAATAAATACAAAAAATTGATATTTATTTTTGATCTTTTTTGGGAATTTCAAAGGGGTTATGTAAAAGAATAAGAAGACCAAAATTTACAAAGACTGCATACATTTAACGTTCTGAGAACGTTAACTAGCGCAGCTAGTATAAAATATAATTTACTACATAATGTAGAACTATTTTTTTTAAGGTAACGTATTTACTGAAACAATGCTCATCAATGATGTAAACCTTAACGATATAGATTAGAAATATCTAAAACATGTAATAAGTCAATTAAACCTTCTAATTAAAGCTTTTCCCAAAATTAGGTTGTAAGATACATCATATTACCGAAGGTTTTTCTTCGGCATTAGATTTAAACAAACATTTTTATGCGATCATGCAGAGAGAAGAAACCGGAGCATTTTTTTACACAAGTCAATATTTAGAATACTCAATATGGTGTTTAGATAAATTTATCATAGGGTATTACGTCGATGAAGATTGCTGTTTAACGCGTAGTATTTCTCTTATTAAAAAGTACAACATAGTAAAGGTTCTAGTTAGCACTGAAATCGACATCGCAAAATACATGTTATTGAAGGAATTATGTGCTGTTGAGCTTATAAATACCCGAAGAGATGTACAAAGCGGCTTATTTAAATCTAAAGGAATGGATATCTTACGAAAATATTTGGATTTAAAATCCTTTAGTGAATCATCTCCTGAAGATGACGGTTCAATGTGCAAAATTGGACATTGTGGAAATTACCCGGTATTTTATAATGATGAAAAGAGATTTTTATTTATTGATAAACACACAATTGAGGATTTAAAATTGATTGATGGAACAGAGTCATCACTTTTTAAAAAAATTAATTTTACAAACACAATATTTGGAGAAAGAATACTTAAATCTTGGCTTTTAAATCCTTTTTATGAAATAAAATATATTTTCGAAAGGCGTAAAATGATTGATTTGGTGGGAAGAATGATATCAAAAGATTTATTGCTTGGAATTAGTATATATAAAATAAGAAATGTAATTGAGATTGATATGTTAAAATGTTTTTTATCAAGTGCTTTAAAAATAATTCAATCAATATCTAATGATATAAAATTTAAATATTCAGATAAAGTTATAGAGAAAATGATAATAGAAATTGACATTTGCGATGGCGAGTACCTTAAACCCGCAGTATCCGATACATATGATTACCTTAAAACCATATACGAGGAACTTCCGTTAAGGCTAAATAAGTATGCAACCAAACTAGCTTATAAAAGTCAATTAAAAACATCTGTTTTATATTTTCCTCACTTAGGTTATCTGATACAACTAGAAAATAAAGGAATATCAGAAAATAAGCTCAAAATGATAATGAGAGAAGAAACTGACAATGATTTAGAAACATTATGTCATTCTATGAAAAATACAGTTAACCTGTTAGGACATACAACGATATCTAGGCCAGAGTACAGCCATAACAGTAATAAATTTAGCCTATACAATAGTTTATATGACTCAAAAAATGCAACAGAAAGCTATTTTAATACCAGTACTTTCAATAAATCTTTACCAAAAAGAAAGAAAATAGACATAAAAGGATATTCTCAAACAATCCCCTCCATTTATAGTAGTGTGTCTATTTCTGAAGAGAAAGGCGCAAAACCCTACTCGTTCATTCTTCAAGAAAAGTTGCTTATAAAAAGTAAACTAATGATAAAATTGGATTTGGAACTTGGCGATGTTTATAAACTGATGTTAGAAATTAAAAACAAGGAAATCAGTGAACGATTAGAATCGATTGATAAAAATATTCTAAGTTCGTTAGAAAATTATGTAGGTAATATTGATGCCTTGTTCGCTCTGTACCAGTTTAAAATTAGATACAATTGTACAAAACCAAACTTTCTAATTAAAAAAGAAACTATTGGATTGTGTGAGTGGAAAATAAATATTATAAATTATTTTAATGAGAGAATTGAACTGGACATTAGTAAATCATTACTTTATAAAGGGACTACTCAAACTTTAATAATTATTGGTCAGTTATCAGTTCTTTCTCAGATAGGATCATATGTTCCGTCTAATAAAGTCACAATCCCTATATTTGATAAAATTTTAACACATATACAAATTGAAGAGTCACTAAAAAAGAGTTATTTTCTGTCTTCTGTTCAAAGAATGTCTACTATTTTAAAATATTCTGGGAAAGACTCTTTGTTGTTAATTGATTCTTTTGGCTATGGGACGAATAAAGAAGAAGGATTACAAATTTTTAGATCAGTACATTCGAATATCATTCATCCAATTGTAATCACACAAACACAGTTTAATGAAATACTTAATGGTGTAAATAGTAATATTAACCCCCTAGAAAATTATCTAATACGTTATGAAATTGTTGAAAACAACGTTAAAATTTTAAGTAATAAAGACAGTAGCGAAATTGATGCATTTAGAAACGAACTAATCAAATTTAAATTCCCATCGGCCTTTATTCAGGACGTTCAAGAGAATTATACTAATTTATGATAAATTAAATCTTATAAATATGTAACTATTGGTTAAACTTTAATATTAATTACTGTAAATTGTTTGTTTTTAGATGTATAATATTTATTGTAAATTCTCTTAAAACGACACATTACAAGAACCAACATCTTTATAGAGACTTACCAGAGCAATAACTCTATTATTGAATTAAAAATACCCTTAACGGAATTCGAGCCTAGGATATCAAAGTTTGTTAAAAAATATAGTATTATTTAACGTCACACTCTTACTATATAAAAAATACATAATTATGAAAATTTTAAAATTTTAATACATTCGTGCCCTAATGGTATATCCAAGTGTTTTTCAGGTGGGATCAGCATCCTATCTAAGGGACAAATTTTGTGTTTTAAAAACTCAAAGCTAATCATCCTTACATTGATCGTTAAGATATAAAAATGTTATAAAAGCAAACTTTTGCAATAGTACATTTATTTATCTTTTTGTGTCTAAAAGAGTAAATTCAAATGATTTTGTTAACCGAAACAAGTGTTTAATATAACTGTTTGAACTTAATAACATAAGGTGATTACAATAAAGGATATTCAGTGAAGATTCAGCTTTTTATGCTTTAAAGGAGATTGTATACCAACGAATCCAACCCTCCATATATCTGATTCTACTTTACTTTGATGTACCAATTATACCTTCATCAATACATGTCAGCCTTATAATATATGTCGCATGTCATTAGTTTCGCCATGTATAAAGCCCTCCCTCCTTTCATTCGTAAAGTATAATTTTAAAACGCAATGAGATGTAAAAGAAAATAAACTTGTTCTAAAGCATGTTTTACATATAAGCCTTAACCCACTCACTAAAAGATATGCAATGAGACCTCTGTGATGAAGTGGTATGACACCGTTGCGGTAAGCTCTGAAGTATGCGGGTTCGATTCTCGCTCGGGGGGGGGGGGTGGGGTTCTGTGTTTTCCGTAGGTAGATGAGGTAAAGTGATTAAACTTGTGTAATAAGTCCACATTCGTATGTAACAAGGGTTAATTCCAGCATGACTATGCAACTGTTAAGCGCCCTTAGTTCACCCATTTGCTTGTCCTTCGGATTCACAGATCCTGTAGTTTAATAGGAACCCCCCCGATCAACGGAGGAGAATGTGTTTTCAGCCCTCAAACAGGATACATAAACTAGAGGCGTGGAGTATATTAAAAGGGAAATCCGGATATGGATAAGCATCCTTAGGACATTCCTTTCAAATTCCGTACACATGCCAAAAACTCCAGGACGAGGAGAGGTTCAATCAAGGTTGATAGTGTAAGGATGTGAGTAATACGAATATATGATAAGGGTGCAATAAGCTGTGAAAGCCGGTGCTCTCTTTACCGGGTCTAGGCCCCACACTCGTAAAGATCGGCCACTATGGGTCCTCGGAACTGAGAGCGAGTGGATTGAAGCTTCGTATAGTCGGAGTTTCGCCTGGAATTTAAGACCAATGGGTATGGTAGCGCTTGTCGCGCGAGTTGCCAATAGGGGGTGAGAGTTTTAGTGTGTAGAAATCTCACAGTATCTAGTGTAAAGGAATGGCCACAGTCATGCTACCTAGTTCTCTATGCAGAAGCTCTCCCTAACTCAAGTAACAAAAAAAAAATGCAATGGCCGGGATCTTTGACGTAGATCCTTTTGTAATAATGTCTAATTCGCAAAATACTATGTTTATAATAAAGATGAAAGCCAAGAGTTGTCCTTAGTGTCTTTGAAAGAAGACTAAGAAAAATTTAGGAAGTATCCTAAAGTTTTCAATGATTGTAAATATTTTTTTAGAAATTCCCTCCAATTTTAATTTCAAGGGAACATTCTACAAATATCTAATTTTCTCAAACCCCTATTATAAAATCTCTCCCTGCTCAGGTTAGTCCAAAGGTCAACTTTAGTTTAGGAGGGCAGTATGGCATGGGGTCTTTTTGGCATGCGACAATAATTAACTTCAAATTAAAATTTTATCATCAAAAGAGATTTATTTTTAAATAAAAGTTATTAAAAAATAATAGCTTTGTTCCACCTGAAAAAAGGGATATGGATATTAAAATGACGTATTACGCACTTATAAATCCTTTAAAATTTTTAAAGAGTCTAATTTAACACTAAATTATGCTTAAAATTTGAAGAGAAAAAAACGTGTCTTTCTAAATATTAAAAAAAGTTTTAAAAAAACAATTTATCGATCCTTTTCGAAGATATTTAAATTATTAATGGATAAGGATGTTTTAAATGAGTCTTTGCGGTCAAAAAGTACAATGATTAGATTGAATATAGATACTTCCATCAATTAAGTCTTTAAAGGTTAAACTGATTCAAGGCTTCTGGGGTAATCCCGGGGGATGCGGCCAGTGGAGAGATAAAACTCGATCACACTGTTATAGTCTGAACGGCTCCTTGTGTTTTCTTTAGGCTATCGTTGCCCTTTTAAAAACAGTTTTAGTAAAGTATTTATTATCCATGACAATCAAGTCTTGGGGTTAAGGGCTAATTTAGTATTTATCTTTTTATTGTTTACTAATCACAAAACATAAATGTTTTGTGTGATATTTAATTTATCACCGTAAACAATCAATAAAATCTCTTGTGGAATAGAAATATTACCACAATATTTTATGTAAAAGAAAATATTAAAATTTGATATACCGTAAATCGATACGCAAATTAAAAGTTTAATCGGAGAGGTTTATTTTGTCACTCGTTCGCGATATATGAAATTGTTTTTGAGTTTCTAAAATATTTTCTTAAGACGGCTCAAAGCTAAAGGAAGGAATTTTTAAAAGTGAGAAAAGATTATAATCTGTCTAGCGATTTCGGATATAACTTTTTTTTAATTTCATCTCAGAAAATGCCTGTTCACATAAATAAGACGACGCAAACATCGTCATAGTTTTCTGGCCAAGAGCAATCATTTGTGGAAATCTATCTTTCTATAGTGCTCGATAAAATTCTAGTTTCGAACTATTTAAAAATAATTGTCTCAGATGAGAACTACACTGCAACTCAATAATTTCTAGTTGCGGTTCTGCTGGGGCGGACTCAGGATTTACATTAAACGCCAATGGAAAAATATATGAAGAAAAAAAAAATTTTTTGCTGCTTTGATTCCATTCAATATGAAATTTTTACGTATTAATAGTTCTTAATCTGTTCTTGAACAAAGTTAAAGTACGAAAATAAAACTAACTATTAAAATACTTCATGTTTTGATAGAGATTAAAAACAAAATTATATTTTAATAACATCGGTATACGACTAACACTCTGTATTTTTCACATCAACAGTTAGCTAATTTGTGACTCGGAAACGTTCGAAAAAATTAAAAACTCTAGATTAGCATAATATTATATATATGTTTGTCAATCAAATAGATTAAAAATGGCTATTCTATAACTAAAAAACATGGATTTTAAGGAATCTAAAGTTAGGGGCAAAACCCCTGGCGGGCCGTAGTGTGCCGACCACTGGTCTAGTCGTATATAAACGCAACAAACATACAAAAATATATTATAGATACATTACAGTTCTTTAAAATCTGTTATATTTTCTTTTTATCTCTCAAGATCTTCTAAATTTGAGTTGCATTCTTTTCTTTATAAACTGTATATAAAAATATTACACTATTAGTCATTGTTCATAAGAGTAATGATTATTTTATCATTTTAAAGATAAAGAATAAATTATATTAACAGACTTTCAAATAAAAAATGCATAGCGAAAATACCTTGTTCTAGATCGTTTTAATAAAAGTTACATTGTAAAAACATTCATTTTTATACTTGAAATACTTTGAGGCTTTTATTTTTTTAGTAGTTATTATAATAGCTGCTTACCGTAATTTTTTTACTAACTGTAAAATAAAAAATGCATATTTTTCAATTAAAATTTAATATGTCCACCTTTGGCTTCATATTACATCATTGAACGGTTTTAACGTTCATTGCCAACTTACGACACAATTCAACTGGTATAGAGTACCATATTTCTTCTATTTTTGCTTTCAATTCTGTTTTTGAATAAAATGAGAAATTGGCTAATTCACTCATGATTAGAGTTCACAATGTTTCAATCGGGTTCAAATCAGGAGACAGTGAAGCTCATAGCAACAGATCAATATCGTGCTTTCCAAAATGAACCTGCGAATGTTTCGAAGTGTGCTTTGAGTCATTGTCCTATCGAAAAATAAATTCCTCCAGGCCCATTTCATTGGCAGAAGCAGTTAGATTGTTGATATAATATCAACATATACAGAATAATAAATGTTTTTATTAATAAAAACCCACCTTCCTACTCCATTATATGAGAAACTCCCTCAGACCATGACTGTCCCTTTTCTGAATTTGACAGTAGGCGTCTAATGTTTAAGCTGAAGGCCAGTATTGGGCTCTCTCTAGACTGAAACCTTTTCATAGGAGTTTAACATGTCAAATTTGCTCTCATTCAAGAATATAATGGGCTTAATTTCTTCGGCAGAGAGACAAATAAAATCTGCTGTTCTCTCAATTCTAGTTAAATTTTTTTTTTGGAAAAATGAGGTATTTTTATTGTCGAATAGGTTTGGATTTTAGACTCGTAAACATGTTTTTTACTGAAATATGAGGAATGCTTTCACCCTAGAGTTTCTTCAAACCGAATTGCCACCTTTCTTAAAGTTAGTTTTGGGTTTTTTTATTTATCTTCTTTAAAACGTGAATTTCTTAACTTTTATGTTTCCTTGTAGTTTTCTGTCCTCCTATATTGTCATTATTACCTACACTGTTATATTATGACAGTATTCTAGACACTGTACTCTGATGAATCTTGAGTTTTTTTACAATTTGAACCTGAGAAAATTTTGATTCTCTCAAACTTATAATTTGACCTTTCGAAAATTCAGATACAAACATGTGTAGAAGTATAATTTTTACACAATAAAACTATTTTGGAGATAAATTTTAAGAGCATTTTTTTGTTATTTTAAGAAATATGCATTTTTTATTTTACACTTTACCTAGAAAGACACAAAAGTCACAAATTAATATAGCATAAACAAAGACACTTCCGTAGATCGATTTTTTATCAAAAATGTTCTATTTATCGTTGTAATTAAAAGTCGAACCGTTTAAAAGCACTTAAAAAAAATTGTATTTTGATTTTACAGACTGTATATATGTCGTATCCTTCATGGATAAAAACGTAATTAGAGATTTTATAAAAGTTTTGCGTTGTTGGCTGCAGGCTTAAACCATCCACAAACTTATTTTCATAAATAGAAAAATTTTTAAATTACAGGAAATCCCATTTTGGATGGGTTTTGTAAAACATTAAGGTGCGTACTACCAAATATTATCTTTAAACTCCTACTTTTAAGTTAATATTATTGAATTTTTGTAAAAAAGTGTGATTTTCACTATATAAAAATTTTCGACGTTTAGTAGAAATGTAACAGAGTATTTTCACAATCAAATGATAATAAATCATTTTTCGGACATACAATTTATTAATTACAAAAAGAAAATTTATTGATTATTTGGTAATTAAATAGAAAGTTGTATTATTATTAAATACAGCTGTTTGTAAAAGAGGATCTTAAAGAACAATATTTCTAGGTTATTAAAAAATGAAATATTTTAATGTAATTTATATTTGTTCAGTGTTTTATTAAGTACTTATACATTATTTCAGAAGACCAGTGTGGTGAACTCACCACATTGAACTGATTTTAATACATAAATTGATTAGTACTGATCTAGTTGATCATCAACAGCAACTAGTTTTGGTGGTTAATTTATCATTTATTTTAATCGGTTACCCATTTACTTCTAAAACCATAAATAGTGTGTATTTTGAAAGACGCAATCAATTCCCATGCCAGAACACAAGACAAGTAATCAAAAGAAGCCAGAAAAAAAAATATTACCTTAAATTTATTAGAGAACTACTTTCAACACGACCATGTCAACCACCTTCAGTATAGAACGTAATGAGCAGACACCGGGAAAAAACGGTATTTTGGACCATTTTATCCCTAAAAAAACGGTAAAAAAAACGGTAAAAATCAGATGCAAAAACGGTATAAATATACAGGCTAAGATTATTAAATAACACCCAGAAACCCTTTTACAGAACAAACGGGGCTCAATATGTGTTTAATGCTGTTTTTATGAGAAAAAAGAAAATGAAAATTTTTAATCAAAGTTATTAAAGCTGAGTCCTATCAGTGCTTCTAGAGAATCAACGTTTAAGTTCCTTCTTCTGTCATTAAATATATTCTTGTAATACGAAAATGTTTGCTCCACGTATGTCGTTGTAAGTGGTACATTTGAAAACACCAATTCATGTTTAAGCGCGGTTAGCGAGGAGAATTTCATAAAAAAAGCAAGGTCGGGGATCTTTTCCATCATGTTTTTAAATTTAGTCTTTAAATATTCTATATCAATTTTTAGCTCAACATTCTTCAATATATCTATTTGGTCCTCAGTGAACAAATTAACCTTTTCTAAACATTTAATTGATTCAGCTATAAATTTGTATTTTTTCACCAATGATAATTCTTGAGTTAATGTCTTATTTAAAAAAAGATCGTAAAAACCAGTATCACCATCCTGAATTTCCGTTAAAGAAAAGGCAAATCGCTTTATTTCTCTATAATATGTTGCTATGTCGCAACAAAACTCTATACATGTTCACCATCTTGTTATTATCATGAACTTTGGCAATGGAACAGCTGTTTCTGAAATAAATAAAGCTTGGTTATGTTTGTTTTTTATAAGTAGTCTTTTTAGTTCACTACAAACATAATTTAGTGAAGAACAGTTAGCTCTTAAATGGTCCGCTAATCTATGTAACATGTGGGATAAGCATGTGACATGTTTTAAATTTGGTATAAGTTCTTTCAACATCCGGCCAACTTTTAAAGCGTAAGGAGCTTGATCGGAGACTAATAGTTTTAGTTTATCATAGTTGATGGAACCGTCATGCAACTTATATGAGAAATCCATTATTTCTCGATTAATATTAGCAGAGTTAGTTCCTTCTAATTCAATTGTCCTTACAATTAGAGGCTTACTTCTTTCCTCTACAAGACATTCCCCGACTAAAATATGCAGAATATACCTCCCGTTAGCATCTGTTGTCTCATCAAATATCAAATAAATGGCTTTATCAGCTAAATAATTAAGCTTTGCATTCATTTCAGTGCTATAAATTTTGTCCATGAGATTCCTTCTAAACCAAGATTCTAATTTTATGGTTTTTCCTGTATACGTTTCAAGGAAATTTCTAAATTTTTTGTTTTCTAGTTTGGAAAGAGGTATTTGGGCTGAACAGAACGCTTTAAGTAAAGAAACGTCAAATTCGGACCCAGATATAGTAGATTCTGTGGGTTGAATGTTCAGTTGGCTTTGAAATGTATTAAGTTTTATATTTCCTTGGTGAACATTTGTTTTTATATGTCTCTTTAAAGGGACCACACCTTCTCTAGATATGTAGTTAAATCATCTAGTACAAATTTTACACATTAGTGTTTCTCCAACTATCTCAAAGCATTTACTTTCTTCAATAATTTTTGAAGTATTAAATTTTTTTCTAATTTTTTCATGGGGCAAAAAACGATACCGTTTTTTTTCCGGTGTCTGGTAATTACGTTGTCTTCATAATTTCAATATTAACCCGTTAGAAATTTCTCAGAAAAGACCAAAAATAAATATTAATTTTTTTTATTTATTTTCTACCCCTTGTTTTCAAAAAAACCGTGCTAAAAAATGTTTGTAAACCATCCCTAATCCTATAACTTATAGACATTATGGTACTGTATAATACTCATTTTCCAATTTTAAATAAACTTATGAAGTTATTAAGACTTAAAACCTATTTTTATATCTAACTTTCAAGGGCTAAAAATTATAATTTATTTTAAATTCGTTAACTTTTTATAAGAGGTTAGATTGCTCTTTTTTTTAAAACTTAAAGCTAGTTTTTGGCATAGTTCTCTTGAAACTGAAGACCATTCGAATGATACACGGTCTTTTAACTCGCTAATACTTCTTGTTTTAAAATTAGAAAGTCTCTGCTTAATTATGGCTTAAAACAATTCTATTGGGTTCAAATCAGGTGATTGAGAGGGCCATGGAAGTATATCTATTCCCTTCTCAACAAAAAAACTTTTAGCAATCTTTGAAGTATGCTTAGGATCATTGTCTTGTTGGAAGGTAAAATATTCAATTCCCATCTGATTGGCAGAAGACTTTAAATTGTTAGCTAGAATATTCACGTAGTTTGGACCATCCATAGTACTCTCTATAAATACCAGTTTCCCAACACCGTAATATGAAAAACATGCCCATACCATGATTGACCCACCACCATACTTGATAGTCGGAGTCAAGTTTTTAGATTTAAGTTCCGTTGAAGGCTCGCGCCATACGGAAACCTTGCCATCTGAATTGAATAAGTTGAATTTGCATTCGTCGGAAAAGATAATATGTTTTATTTCACAATCTAACATTCCAATAAACTTTTCACATTGAGTAATTCTATCAAGAATATTCTTACTTTTTACGAGTGGCTTATTTATTGAGGAAAAGGCGTATATCCCAGCTTCATTCAACTCCTTTCGAACAGTTGAATATGAAACCTTTTTACCAGCCTTTTCTTTTATTTCAGTGGCGACTTTTCTTAATAAAGTCTTGGGAGTTTCTTGTTTATTTTTTTATAAGGTCCCCCTTTGTCTTATCAAGGATCTTAACTCTACCATTCCCCTTTTAAGTGTTCAATTGTATTATATTTTCTGAATTTAGATAGAAGTCTAGAAATTGTACTCTGGTTTACCTGAACTTTTTTTGCAATTTCTGATTGATTATAGTTTTCTCCATATAGTGTTAAAATTTTGGTTTTTATGAAATTTGACAATTGCATTTAGGGGTGTTAAAGGATATTTGAATTTCGTTCTTTTTTTGGAGGGAAAATCTAGTGTTTTTGTAAAAAAAATATATGCGTTTTTTGTCAAACAATAAATTTAATTCATGCCTAGAAAACCCCTATAATGATATTCGCGTCTATTCATATTCTAAATAACTTGTATATATATATTTCATAATTAAGAGCAATTTTTATGAGCATTTAAATACAGTCCGTTGCAAAATCTTAGGACATTCATTTTTTTTGAATATATATGTAATTTAGACAAAGAAAATATAAAAAAATTGCGTATTATTTGTATAGAATACGTATATATATATTTAAAAATTAAAAATTAAAAGAATAATATACTCTGAGAATAAGTACTTTTTTCAAAATTTTTTTTAACTAAAATGGTGATGCAAAATCTTAGGACATTTTCAAATAACATAGTTTTAATAATTAATTGATCCCCCATTATTGTCAATAACACTTTGAATCCTACTTTCCATCGAATCTATTAATGTTTTTAAGTAGCTAGATTCTATCTCCTCCCCGGTATTCCCGATTGATCTTTTTAGACCAATTATGTTGTTATAAGTCTTCCCATCAGCATAAACTCTACGTGTAAGCTCTCCCCAAAGATTTTCTATTGGGTTAAGGTCGGGGGAGTATGCAAGCCAAACCATTGTTGCAATGTTTTTAGAGATAAACCAATTTCTTGTTGGTAATGAAACATGAGGTTTAGCATTATCCTGCTGAAAAAGAATAGAGGGTAAATTTTGATCATTAATAAAAGGAAGTAGGTTATTTTCCAATGTTTCTTGGTATTTCAAACTATCAATTGTTCCATTTATAAAAGACAATTTTGATTTTTTTTATGGTTAAAACAACCCCACACCATAACCGAAGGACCGCCCATTGCTCTGCGAGAGTAGACAACTTCTTTTGTGTCAACACCAGCCCAATAGTAATTGTAACCATCAGGGCCATCCAAATTAAATTTCTTTTCGTCCGAAAACACCACCTCTTTCCATTTGTTTCAATATCCTTGATATTTACCTGAAAAAAGGAGCCGATTTTTTTTATGTGTCAAAGATAACACTGGTTTTCTACGTATTTTACGCCGTTTTAACCCCCCATCAACATTTAAAATTCTAGTTATTGTACTTTTATGTACTTTAAGATCTAAAGTTGTCTTTATTTTGTTTGCTGTTATATTTTTCCCTTTAGCAATATTAACTATTCTGCTTCTTGTCCTTAATGAAAGTTTTCTAGGACGTCCAGAAGATTTTCTTTTGCCATAAAGAGAAGAATTGTCAAGAAATTTTGACACAACAATACGTGATCTTTTTATTTGATCAGCTATTTCAGTTATTTTCTTATTTTGTTTTTGTAGCAACAAAATAATGACTTTCTCAGAATCATTCAAGGGAACAGCTCTACTCATTGGGGGTAGAAAAATAAAACATTTCCAACTCACAATTTTTATTTTTCCCCTCCAAACTCTAAAATGTCCTAAGATTTTGCAACACCTTTGATTAAAAAAAAAAGATTTTTAAAAAAGTATATTGTTTTGGATTTAAAAGAATCTGTAAGTATCGCAATTAATATTTTCTATTACTTATAAGAAAGTTTAATGTTATCAAATCCTCTATATAAATTAAATTCGACCACTTTTTTATAAAATACAAGATGTCCTAAGATTTTGCAACGGACTGTACAAAACATGTCATTAAATAAATATGCGTTTTTTTGTCAAACATACTGTATATACGAGTAGAGTGAGTTGGTAAGCAGGTGGCCGTGTTCCCGACGCAAAGGCAAAGGCTTTTGAGGATTATCACCTTAGATATGATGTTGTAAAAAGGAAGATTTTACAGCGTAAAACGTGAAATATTTTTGAAGCACACACTAAAATGGCAATCAATAGCTCGAAAGTGAAAAAAAGAAAAATATACAGTAAAACCTCTAATGAAGACCCCCTCCGTAGGAAGACCACCTCTATAAATGACCGATATTTTTTTATTTTTTTCGGAACCAAACATTTACGTTCAAATTCAGGGGTATATTCCCTCTGTGACAGGACCAGTGCCTCATTTAAACGTACCTCTATAAATGACCACTTTTTTACAAAATTTTACTAAAGTATTTATATAATTTTTTTTACCCCCTCGAAATGGGAGTGAAAAAAAATTGGAAACCGCTGTCTTTAAGCGAAAAAATTAAGGTAATTGAGGCTCTTGAAGCTAAAGAAAGTCAGAGAGCGATTGCAAAGAGGTTTAATTGCGGTAAAACACAAATTTTTAATATTCTTTCTTCAAAAGAACAGATATCAAAAATGTGGATGCAGAACGCTAATAAAAATCTAAAAAGAGTGGGCAGAAAAGAAAACTACAGCACAATAAACGATTTTGTACTTGACTGGTACGATTGTGTTGTTTCTAGAGTGCTCCCAGTCAATGGAAATTTGTTAAAAAGTGCCGCAAAAAAAATTGCCGAATCGTTAGGTAATATAGAATTTTGTGCAAGCAACGGGTGGTTGGAGAAATTCATTAAGAGGAATAACATCTCTCTAAAACATTTATCAGGTGAATCAGCTTCGGTAGATTCTAATGTTGTACATGACTGGTGTGATAAGATTCCTGACATAACAAAAACCTATGCACTAAGGGATATCTATAATCTAGATGAAACTGGGTTGTTTTATAAAGCATTTCCAAAAAGGTCTTACTTAAAAAAAGGAGAGATGGTGTTTGGAAGAAAAAACTCTAAACTTAGAATAACAATCATGTTGTGCGTTAATCTACTTGGCGAAAAAGAAAGACCATTAGTTATTAACACATCTCTCAGGCCAAGATGTTATAAGAATATCGATATGAACGAAATAGGAGTCTATTGGTACGCCAATAAGAAGGCTTGGATGACCAGTGGAATATTTAAAGACTGGGCCAATAAATTTAACGAGAGAATGATATTGGAAAGGCTTAAGATTCTCATATTTCTAGATAACGCACCATGTCATCCCAAGCTTGAGTTAAGCAACATTCAGTTTGTCTTTCTACCCGCCAATACTACTAGTAAATCCCAGCCATTAGATCAGGGAATAATTAGATGTTTTAAACTTGAATACCAAAAGAGACTAATGACATCATTATTAACCTTTTATGATGAAGCCTTAAATGTAGAAGATTTACTTAAAAAAATTTCACTGCTAGATATTGTTGAATATGTTAAAGATGCATGGATTGCGGTAAAATCACAAACAATTGCTCACCGCTTTAAAAAAATGTGGTTTTAGCAATAAGTTGTCTAACGATGACACAAATGATATATCCGAAATAGAAACTATAGAATCATTAAAAACAATTTCAGAGAAGTTAGATTTGGATTTAGATCTTTTAAATCTTCATAATGAGGAAGATAATGAAAGAATATGTTTCTCTGATCAAAATTGGGAAGAGGATTTATTGAGATTATACAACATGTCGGAGGAAGAGGATAATGATGTTTCTACTTGTTCTGTACTTTTAGATGGTTTTAAAGATGTTGAGGTTAAAAAAGAAGACAATATTATAGATTTGAAAACGTCTCTCAGATATATTATGGATATTAAAAAATCGGGAATTGAGATTTCCAATTACGAGTTAGTCAATTTAATGCAACAGGCCGAAAACAAGGTTTCTAGTTTGATTTGTTTTGATAATCATGTTGAAAAAGCCAAAAGACAATCAACACTGGAAAAAATTTTCAATAAAAACTGATTTAAGTTTCATTTTTTCCATTTTTTTTATCTTTTCATGTAAAAAGACTGCTCCCTCTCTCAGAAGACCACCTCCCAAAATGACCACTTTTGGTCTGGAACGGAGGGTGGTCTTCTGAGAGAGGTTTTACTGTAGATTAAAAGGGAAACGGAAGATTTCATCAAACTCAGTCCGCAATTGACTATAAACTAGCCCCTGTCCGCAACAGACTCTAAACCCAGAGCCGTCCGTGATTGACAATAAAATAGGGGAGGTCCGTAACTGACTATAAACTAACTCAAGTCTGTAATGACTATAATCTAAGAGAATCTAGAGAGAGAGGGAGAGTCCGAAATCGTTCGGCGGAAAGCTGCCACAGGGGTTAAAAAATATAAAAAGGCGGAAAGCTACCACAGTAAAAATTTGAAATTTTTTACCCCTTAAAAAATGAAAAATTATGAACTGGTTTTAAATCAAAAACAGGCTTATAATTTAGAGGCTGACTATTATGTATATAATAGTTATAAGGAAGTAGAAGGCAGAAAACTTTGGAGATGCCAGAATCGTAAATGTTCAGCTTTTGGCTACATTCATTCTGACGATGTATTCGTTCTAAATGGAACACATAATCACAATAATTTAAAAGCAAAAATAGAAAAGAAAAGACTTTTAAAGAAAATACTTGAAAGTGGCAAGGAATACAATTCCAGTAATATTTCAGTAATCACGGAAAATACAAGCGGTATTGGTGATTCTGAATCATTATATACTTATAAATATTTAAATGACCAACTTACAAGGGGCAGGTCTGAAAAATATAAAAATACATCTAGAGATATCGATGATATTCCTAGTTGCTTGAAACTAGATCTAAATAAGAATTTATTCTTACAATATGATAATAATGAAAGGTAAGAAAGAATTATTATTATTTTTCCGACATTTCCAAAACATATGTCAAGAATAGTGAAGTTTTTCTAATTGATGGTACGTTTTGGAGTGTTCCGTCTAATTTTTATCAATTGCTAACTATAAAGGTAGGTGTTTTTGGAAATTTTTATTCGTTGATATACATACAGTTTGTATAAAAAGTATTGCATATTTTTTTGTACGAGTTGGGTAAGCTAAAATGGTTTGAAAAAAAGGTTTTTATGAATTTTTTTTTGGTACAGAGCATTTTAATACAACGTTTTATCATTCTTTAATGTAAAATATATGTTTTGATGGTTTTTTGATAAAAGGTGTATAAAAGGTATTGCATATTTTTTTGGGACATAATAAAAAATACCTGAAATTTCCCTCCAAAAAATATTTGTTTTTGCTTTCTTTGTTTACCCTTAATGTATATCTCTGATTTAAAAAAAGGAAGCATAAAGGCTCTGCGCGATCAAAAATTTACACAGGTGCAGATAGCAAAAAAATTAGGAATTGACCAGAGTACGGTGTCAATAATTCTACAAAAATTCAAGGAAGACAACAATGCAGAAAATTTAAAAAAGTGTGGACGCAGAAAAAAGCTTGATAGATCAGATTTGGCTGCTGTAGCAAAGATCAACTCCAAAAATCCAAAAACATCTTTAAGGAAAGTAGCAAATGAGTTGTTCAAATCAACTGGTAAAAAGGTCTGTCATTCCACTATAATAAATGAATTTAGTGAAATGGGTATTTATGTTTATTCCCCTAAAAAAAAGCCACTCTTATCAAAAAAACATATTTCCACTCGTTTTGACATGGCATCAAAATTTATTGGGTTTTCAGATGATAAGATTAAGACCTTAATTTTCTCTGATGAATGCAAATTTAATCTTTTCTACTCGGATGGCAAGGTTTCAGTCTGGCGTAAGCCTTCAACGGGCCTTGAAAAAAAAAATGTAATCCCCACTGTTAAGTATGGAGGTGGTTTAGTGATGGTTTGGGCCTGTTTTTCATACCATGGAGTCGGAAAGTTGGTCTTCATTGACGGTATAATGGATTCAGCTAGCTATGTAAATATTATTGCCAATAATCTTGATGCATCAGCTGCTATGATGGGATTATCTGATTATACCTTTCAACAGGATAATGATCCCAAGCAAACATCAAAGCTTGCAAAGGATTATTTTAGCCGAAATCAGATTGAATTACTTCCATGGCCAGCACAATCGCCCGACATTAATCCCATTGAGACAATCTGGGCCATTATTAAACAAAAGCTTTCCGAAATTAGACCAAAAACGATTTCTGATTTAAAAAAAAATATCATAGAGATATGGAACTCCCTCAGTCCAGAAATTATTCAAAGACAAGCATTAAGTTTTAAAGAGAGATCTTTGGCGTTATATAGGGCTAAAGGCATGCATACCAAGTATTAAAAAAATTATGCAATACTTTTTATACACTTTTAATTAAAAAAATCAATTTTACACAATTATACAAAATGTTTCACTGGGTTAATACAATCAAAAGTTTTTCCTATTTATAATATATTTTAATAACCTCTTAATATCTGCTTATCGCTAATAAAAATATCGAAAAAAAATATGCAATACTTTTTATACAAACTGTATTATTGACTAAAAAAACAGAAAATATCTATACAAAAGCTTTTGAGGCGTTAAAAACATTAATAGACATTAATGTAAAATATGTTATCACGGATTTTGAAAAGGGTTTGTTCAATTCAGTCCAAAAGGTTTTTAAATGCAAGGTTAATGGATGCCTTTTTCATTTTGGACAATCTGTATACAGAAAAATACAGAATATAGGCATTTCCAGTGCATATTCCAAAGATCTTAATTTGAAAAAAATCTAAAAAAGTTGCTTAATCTTTCTTTCATACCAATTAATGATGTTAAGGATGTATTTTTTCAAATTTTAGATGATCTAACTAAGTTAGATTATGATTTAAAGGAACTATTGCTTTATTTCCAAAAAACTTATATCGGGTTAGATGGTGCTGACCCAGTATTTAGCATTGAATTTTGGAACTCCCACGAACGAGTGTTAAAAGGAGTTCCACGAACAACAAATGCACTTGAGGGCTGGAATCGGGCCTTAAATGGACGATATAATGTGGCACACATAAATTTGGGCAGGTTTATTGATCTTTTAAGGCAAGAAAATGAAAGAAATAGAGTTAACATTCTGAAATCTAAATCTAAAATGCTTCTCCCAGATAAAGACTTTAAAAAAGAATTTGCTTTAATTGAAATTTTAAAAAATTATGAACTTTACACAAAGACTGAGTTTTTCGACAATTTAAACAGTATCATATTTTGGAAGCTTGAAACAGATAATACTCCCGAATAAATTTGTTCTTTTAATTATATTTAATAATTTCTTAAAATAATTTTTGACTAAATAATAGTTATCTGACATATTATACTTGACTCTATTCTCATATTTGCCCCTTTTATAATTTTTCCCTCCTCTGTGGCAGCTTTCCGCCTTTTTTGACATTTTACCCCCTATGGCAGCTTTCCGCCCAGCCCCGTAACTGACTATAAACTAACTCAAGTCTGTAATGACTATAATCTAAGAGAATCTAGAGAGAGGGAGAGTCCGAAATAGACATTAAACTAAACATAAGGGAGAAATAAACCAAGAAGTGGTGGGATGCTAAAAAGGCAAGATACAGTGAAAGGATAAGGCAAGGTGAACCGAAAACGCGAGGAATACGTTGAAACCTTAAGGCGCTAGGAGGACTTTGAAAACCCGGGAAGGTCAGGAGGGCCAGGAGAAACCGGAGGTCAGGCGAGCCAGAAAATATGTAAAGTAAGAAGCCGAAATAATAAAGCAAGAAAAGGCATA
>CAWUHP010000017.1:0-51912 GCA_963922035.1 Amblyjoppa proteus | reverse complement strand
AATCTAACCTCTTATAAAAAGTTAACGAATTTCAATTAAATTTTAATTTTTAGCCCTTGGAAGTTAGATATAAAAAGAGGTTTTAAGTCTTAATAAGTTCATAAGTCTATTTAAAATTGGAAAATGAGTATTATACAGTACCATAATGTCTTTAAGTTATAGGATTACAGATGGTTTACAGACATTTTTTTAGCACGGATTTTTTTAAAACAGGGGGTAGAAAATAAATACAAAAAATTGATATTTGATTTTGATCTTTTCTAAAAAATTTCAAACGGGTTATGTAAGAGGATAAAGAGATAAAAATTTACAGAGAACACACATATTTAACGTTCTGAGAACGTTAACTAGCTCTGCTAGTAAAGAATATTATAAAAAAATAGTGAATTATTTTTTAACCCCTCCAAAGTTGAAAAGAAAAATAGATTTTAAGTCTTAATAGTGGTTAAAAAGTTTATAAGTGTGTTTTAAATAGGAAAATGAGTTTTTTACAGTACCATAATGTCTATAAGTTATAGGATTACGGATGATTTACAGACATGTTTTTAGCACGTGATTTTTAAAAACAGGGGGTAGAAAATAAATAAAAAAATTGACATTTATTTTTGTTCTTTTTTTGAGAATTTCAAAGGGATTGTGTAGAAGGATTAAAAGAGAATAAGTTACAAAACCTGCATATATTTAACGTTCTCAGAACGTTAACTAGCGCAGCTAGTCTAACCTCTTATAAAAAGTTAACGAATTTAAATATAATTTTAATTTTTAGCCCTTGAAAGTTAGATAAAAAAATATGTTTTAAGTCTCAATAATTTCATAAGTGTATTTAAAATTAGAAAATGAGTATTATACAGTACCATAATGTCTATAATTTATAGGTTTAGGAATGGTTTACGGACATTTTTTTAAACACAAATTTTTGAAAACAGGGGGTAGAAAATAAATAAAAAAAATTGATATTTGATTTTGATCTTTTCTGAAAAAATTCAAACAGGGTATGTAAAAGAATAAGAAGAGAAGAAATTACAAAGACCACATGTATTTAACGTTCTGAGAACGTTAACTAGCGCAGCTAGTTTAAAGAATTAAAATTTAAGAGAATCTTATATGATGAAAGAAGTTAAACAAGCTCTAATTAGATGGTATGGATGTAATCTATATAAGTCTATAAACATTGCTTACGATGTATTTGAGTTCATTGGTAAATAAAATTGTTACAGCAGATACACGGCGGTAGAAGTGATTGTGATCTAAAAAATTGAAAAGTTTTTAAATTAATTATACAACCATTGGTGTCGGACTCGGCTAGATAAAATATTAATGAGCAAACTAATTAGAATCTTGGACACAACAAAACAATATTTTAAGACAGGATTACTTTACCTTAATATTATTAAATGGTAGGGTTGAGATATTTAATGGACTTTGGGAATGTCATTAACAACAAGATCTAAAGGGACACTGAAAGAAATAATAGGAAGTGCCCTTAAAGGATACAATGAAACAATCCATAGTAATGCAATCAAGGCTGACACCCAATGATGTGTTAGATATTGATTTCCTCTCTAAAAGGAAGCCATTTGAAAATAAGATTGAAAAGTATAAAAAATTGTTTAATATATCTAAATTGAGTAAGTTGGATTTAAATAATATAATTCACATAAAGATGGAATAAACAAAGTTAAAGTTCAGAAGTATTGGAGAATTGGTCAGAATCCTTAAAGAAGAATGGAGTATTAAAGGGGGAAGCCTACAACTAAGTAAGTACTCGAGAGTACTTACTTAGTTGAGCCACCAAGCCACAACCTTTATATGGCTTCATAGTAGAATTTTAATATTTAACATTTTTATTATTGGTGTTCAGTTTACCCTTTAGTTAAAATTTGTATTTATAGTTTTAAAGGTAAACAAATAATTATGTTACAATATCGTGTAGAAAGTTATTTTACCACAAAGACACCTACTGTATAGAAAATCCAAATAGCAAAAAGACATACTACTAAATTACCGAATTTTAATGCAGATAATTTCTTTCTGTGAGTAGAAGGTACTTAATGAGGTAATTTTTATTTATCTCCTATAATCTTAAAATACCCTTATTTGATAATAAGTAACAAAAATAATTACAGAATATTTAAATCTTTGTTAATAATGGTATAAATCACAACAATAATTTTGTAGATATTGTCTCCATTATTTGTTTAGGAAGAATTCACTCCAAAATATGGAAATTCATATAATAAGTTTAAACCTGTTGTATCCCTATAGATAGGGAACCAAACTTAAAGTAAAACTCTAATACACTTTTATTGTTTTTATAAATGTTCGATTCTTCTGTAGCGGATCATCCATTGTGGTTGGCGTTAGATCCTTTAGTTTCGTATTTTACTGATTGTTGGTTATCATGTACTTGGGGTGTAAATATTATTTATTTTTAAAGAATAAAATAATGTGGAGAATACCACAAAATCCCCAACGATATTATAGATGAAACTTATAATAAATCATTTATTCTATTGTTTATAAGAGAGACAATTCTGTATTGTTCATAGTGAGGACTTCCTTAGTTCTAAACACCTACACGATTATAAAAATATTCAAATAATTGCTAACATTGCCATGATGGTATCTATTACAAATCTTAACTACTTTGAAATGTTTTTATATTTTAAACCTCCTGCAGGAATTAAATAATTTAACCTTAAATGTTTGAAGGGGTTTTAAAATATTTCTTAAATTAAGAAAAAATGAACAGTAATTACGTCAATAAAATTTATTTTTATCTTCAATAGAAGGGAAGATGACGAATTTCAAAATGTATTTATTGTTTCCAAGATTATTGATGGAAAAATGGGTGTTCCAAACACTCTTCTGCAGTGTACCTTGTGACATGATCATAAACCAATAATTTTTCTAAAAGATCTACAGCTAAAAGGTATCTTGGATCACAATCCTCTTGTAGAAAGATGGAAAAATCTACTCTTTCTCGTGGGAGGGGAGAAAATTTACTAAACTTTGTTGGAATATTGTATTTCTTGAGATACACTTCTAAATCATTCACACCAAGATATTTTACAATTTTTTCTAACTGTGATGGAAGATCTGATCCCTTAAACATTGCTTTTTTCTTAAACAACATTTCAGCTAGAATACATCCGAAAGACCACATGTCCGTAGAGTATTCATAAAAAGGATACTCGACTAGAATTTCAGGACTTTTATAACACCTAGCTGTGACTCTTAATTGACAATTCTTACCAAGATGAAAATATTCGGATTGTCCCCAGTCTAATAGGTATAAAGTTTTATTTTCTTCATTTATGATCATATTCTGTGGCTTAATGTCTCTGTGGATTATTCCTCTACTATGGGCATGCTTTAGAGCTTCTAATATCTGTTTAGAGTATAAGCGAATATCTTCTATTCCAATAGTTTGAAAAACTATAACTGCTTCTTGAGAAGGAATATAGTCAAAAATTAGAGAATAAATATCTGAAGACGTGTCAACTACCACGTCTTTAAGTTTGACAATGTTTGAGTGATTCAAACTTTTCAATATTTTTATTTCTCTTTGCACTTTTATAAGCTCTCTTGTAGGATGTATAGATTTTATTATAATAGGTTTATCCTCTTCTACACCCAAAAATATCTACACAAATAATCCTTGTTTTATTTTTTCCCATATAATGTACTTCTTAATATCTCCAGTTCTAAACTTATAGTTAACGTAATCAGAATATTCTTCTGGTTGTGTTTCGTTAACATGTGCATTTAAACGTGGTTTACTAATGTGCATGGGGTATTTGTATTTTAAAATTGTTAAAAGCAAATTTAAAGGAGTATAAAATAATTTATCACTGATTGTATAAAAAAAGTATAATAGATTTTAAATAAAGGGGGTAATAATTAGAAGTAAATTGTCATATCAAACGAAATAGATTTGTTTTTATTTATTAGTTTCAGTTTATGGTTTTTAACTTAATCAGTGATAAATTAAGATAAATACTTATGTATCACTATTTAATTGCTAAACAAACTAAAACAATGAAGCAAGTTTAACACTAATAATTTGAAGTTTAACAAAGGAAAAAGCATCATTTGAAGAGCATCCAAAATCGAACAGTTCAACACGAAAAATTCAAATAAATAAGTTTCGACTAATAAATTATTTATTTGTTTATGAATTTTATTTTTTATACCCTATGTCCTACAGTTACGAATACGATGAGTCCGGTTTAGCTGCAAGTTATTTGGCTTTATCTTTTTTACTTCCTTTTACTTTGGTGTATGGATATACAATATTAACAAGAAAAACTAAGAAAGTTTTTGAATGTTCGTGTTGTAAAAAGAAGAAGAATTTTTTTTACTTTTTCTAAATTTATACTTTTTATTCTTCTTTGTTTGGTTGCCTTTTTCACTAACAATATCCGAACTATAAAAATGGATGTGAAGAAAGGTTTTGATCCACTAGAAGTGCTTGGAGTTTCTTTGGAAACCTCAAAAAAGGTAATTAAAAGGAAAATGCAGACTTTATTAATGAAGTATGCTGTTTCTAAGGCACCAGAAAATAAAAAAGAAGAATATAAAAAGAAATGTGTAGATATTTCAAAGGCTTATGTTATTATGAGAAACCCAGAAACTTTTAAAACTTGGCTAAATACAGAGTCTAAGAGTGGCGAGATAATGGCAATACCTGATATTGTAATGAAAAATGCTTTATTGGCTTTGTTAGTTTATTGTGTAATTTTAGGATTGGCTCTCCCGTATTATGCGGTACAAAAATGGAGAGCTATGAAAAATAAAAACAGACTTAATGTAAACTTTGCATCAGTTGATGAATTTCTTAATTATTTTAATGAAGATCGCCGTAAAAGAGGTGGTGATATCAAAAGTCTAATGTGGATTTTATCTAAATCTGTTGAATTTCGATCACACTCAATTAAACCAATAACACCACTTAGAGACATAGTAGGTGAACAATTCGGATATCCACTGCCTGACATTAAGGTAGTTAATGAAGGGTATTATTTGCTATGTGATCATTTATTTAGAACAGAATATTCTTATTCCAATGAAAGATCTTTAGTAGTAAAAAATAGTCTACCGCTAATAGAGTGTATGAAAATTTTGGCTTTCCACAAGGGATACATCGAAATTCTTAAAAGTTTACATACTTTTCAGGCAATGATAGTACAAGCTGTATTTGATGAAGAATATTCAATTCTTCAATTTCCTTATTTGCAATTCAAAGATCTTTATGTTTATAAAATTGAAAACGGTGGAAAATTGAATCCTAAAGAAGTTTTTTCTTCTATTTTAAATGAAAAACAATTAAAAATTGTAGAAAAATTAGACAAAAAGATTCCACGTGTGACAGTTAAAGAGTTTGTTGCTGTTGTTAAAAACACAGGCCAGTTGAATGAAGATACAAGCGATATTGAAAACGATGATGAGGATTTTATTATTTCTTCAAGTACACCTGAAGGAAGGAAACAAGATGTTCCACTATTTAACATCCCAAAAGACTCATTGGTGACTGTAAAAGTACAACTTTCATCTACTAATAGTTCATTATGTGTCCATTCTCACTACTTTGACGAACCCCTTGAACATTCTTGGACTGTTTTTATTTCTATTGATAACGTTCTCCATATAAAATTTATTAAATTTAACGAAAATAAAGCAAAAATGGATTTTAAATTTCAAGCACCCGCAAAAAAATCTTCGGAAGTAAAACTTCATTTATACGATGGCTTTTATCTAAAAAATAACGTGGAGCAAACAATTTTAATTAAATATGTTTAATTGTTTAGAAGAGTATTAAATCATATTGTTTTCCACATATTCCTTTTTTAATTTCAAATTCTTTTTGTTTTTTAAAAGTCCTTTAAGTCTTCTTATATAAATTTCTATACTATAAAATCTCCTATCATTGGCGTATTTCATACCAAAAGAAATTCCACTGAAAAATCTATCGCTCCCCCTACACTCCGATCGAAACAACATATATTTATATACATAAATATTCTGATGAAACACGATTAATTTCAAAATAAGTATATTAAAAAAAGAACCAACTCTTTATTGCTTCAAGTAATTCATTTTAAAGTGTTAAATTTATTGCAATAAGAATATTTGATAAGAAACTTCCAATACAATTTTTTTACCAGGAGAAAATTAATATTCGTTTGTGTCTTAGATATAAAAGAAAAATTAAAAAATACTTGTTTACAATATAAATGGAAAATATAAATAAATCCTTAATTCTAGATAGACACAGTATGGTGGAGAATGTTTGAATTTTAGACAAACTGGAGTCAAGATTGGATGTAATAATAATTACAGTCAGATATCCAAAAAACTACATTTATAAACTCTGATTTAGAAAAGAGGATGTTACAATGGATGAATTTTTGTATTCGTTCCATACTTTCAGTTTTCTAAAACTATCATAGAATGGCATAGTGAAAACTTTTAAGAGAAGGATTTAAAGACAAGGCATTTAAAACAATTTAAACATGATATAATCGTGATTGACTTCTTAAAAGGATAATGAAGTTTTTAAATACTTTAAACGAATTAAAAGAACGAACAGAAATAAAAATT
This sequence comes from Amblyjoppa proteus, assembly GCA_963922035.1. Classification (NCBI taxonomy): domain Eukaryota; kingdom Metazoa; phylum Arthropoda; class Insecta; order Hymenoptera; family Ichneumonidae; genus Amblyjoppa; species Amblyjoppa proteus. Next base: position 45,309 of record CAWUHP010000017.1, on the reverse strand, counting down.
TAAGGAATCGGGGATTTTAGAAATTATTAGGACAGACCTTAGAAAGAATGATTTCCGTGTGAAAGGAAGTTCATAAATAAGAATCTAATGAATGCAATTTATAGAAAAGACGAGTGACAAAAACCTTGAAACTTATAAAGATAGTGATATTAAAGCGTGGAAGGGAAACTTACATTTAAACAGTCATATCCAATGACATAAGTTTATTTTTATGTTTTTGTTTGTTTTATCTCTTCGTAAATATTGATAATCAAATAAACAACAAATAAAACTTTCTAAGAAAACTTTATTTCCAACCCCACGAATACTTAAAGAAAATTATTAAACATAGAAGACATCAATTCAGAGGAGATATATCCAAGAGAATACTTCATCACCCAACAATAAACAACATTTTAGGGATATACTATACGACAGGGATATGTCATAAACCTAAACTAGAGACTAAGGGGATTAGTAAATAGAAATTGATGATCTTTTACATAAAGATAATAACGTAATATCAAAAACATTTGGTTTAAATCACTCTTAGATACTGGTGAAGAAGATAACTACATTCTACATACCGTAATTGATAAGAGATGGTCTAAAATTTCAACATAAAGAAAAACAGTATTAGGCTAGATTCGATATACTGTCTGAAAAAAAGATGATTTTAGTATAATTGATTAAGAGTTTATGAAAGCAGTGACAAAACAAGAGACAATAAATCTAATAACAAGTAATAAACACAATGTTATAGAAAGATTTCTTAGCATAGTATAACAGCCCAACAAACAAAATTAACTATCAATATAGAACACTTACAAGTCTAGGAGAGATAGTCTTAGGTTGGACATATTTTATACCGTATGTAAAAGAACACAGAAACTATGAAGAGTATTTTAAGACTTCTCAATCTATGATATATTTGATCTTCTACTTAGTTAAACGAAATAAACCTGTGAATAATTCAATGGAAGTCTCAGAATAAAATTTTAAAATTGATCCCTAAGAAAAAGTTCTTTTAGAAGATAATAAATTAAAACTGCATTCGGAGATATTAATAAATTTTCTAAGTTGAATATAATGACAATTGTGTTCGAGAATGGCCTAGTAGATTTTCATTGATTTATAGAAAAGTTTATAGAGGAAGAAGCTGGAATATTTTGCTTAGTATACATCGATGGTATACACATTTTGGTATAAATAAAGAGAAGGGCTTATCTCTCTAAAGAGTGTTGAAGATTCTGGTGGATGTTAATGTTAACTCCAATATTAACAAAGTAAAATTAAGAAAGACTTAGATTACCTTTCCTAAGCCATAGATAAATACTAATCACCTGAATCCTTAACACCCGATAGAAAATTACTCTAGATTAACTTATATCTGTTTCATAGATCTTATGGACTTGTGAGGTACTACCGATTTATATTCCTAAACTAACAACCATTGTAAACAATTTTAAAACTAACTAGAGAAAATGTTAGGAAGCATTAAAGAATGTTAAGAAGTTGCTTATAAACGAATCAGTATTAAAACAACTTTAGAAACTGATTCTTCTACTGTAGGACTCGAATCTTTTAATGCCAGATTTAAAAATACTACAATAATCAAAAGAGAGATTTAGGTGGTCTTGTGGTGAATAGAGAAGTTCCAATACCTAAAAGAGGAACCCATTTAAATTAGTGGAGGTTCTTAAGGAACTGCTACATAGAGGAATAGTTTTAGACTAAATTAAATAAAAACAGAAATTCAAACTACACTGGACATTCCAAACAAGTCTTAAATAACTGAATCATATGTAAACTAATATAGTTTCATATGAAGAGAAGGAGGTATATTAAACCCATAGAGGTGGTGAAGCATTGGGTATAAATGTTATACTATCATATGAAGAGAAGTAAATCGTAATAGGAATAAATTATTCTCTCGGAAGGGATTGGAATAAATTATTTTCTCGGGAAGCATTCAAACACATCAGAAGGATTCATAAAATACAGGAAATATTGTTGAGAAGTAAAAGATTCTTTTGTCAGACGGTGCAAAAGAAATGAAACTAGACTTAATATAAAATTGGTTTGTTCAGAATTAAATAGAGTATCATTTTACTATCACCAATCCAGCGAAAAGATTTAATCACACTTTACAAGAAGGTCTAAATAAGTTAAAGGAAATACGATTCCTTAACAAAAGTGATCAGGGTATACAACAATCTGAAACATGAATCAATTGAATATCACTAAATTAAGTGACAGATACAAAAAACATCAACCAGGTTAATAAAACTAATTCGAATACGTTGTAAGAAATCCAAAGATTTAATAGTAGAGGGAAGGAAGAAACATTAAGTCAACGATAGTATCTTATCAAAAGAAGATATAAAAGAAAGGTGGACAACTGGGTTTTAAAAAATAAGATTAGTCCAGGATCTCCAGAATGATACGTATAACATTGAGTTGTACGAATCCTTAAAGAAGTGGAAAAGACATACAGACCAATTAAGGCTATACTCACCCTTAGGGTTTGTTCTAAAGTGAGGAAATGTTGCAAATAAATAAATATAAATAATCTACTAATTCTAAATAAATACAACAATATTAAAAATGTATTTCTTCTCGTTTACTTTTTTACAATTTCTTTTATTAAACTTTCTTTCATAATTTTCTATTATTTTTAAATCTTTTAATTTTCTTTCATAATTTTCTTTTTCTCTTCCCTCTAAAAGATTTAAAAAAATTCTTTTAATTATTTCTTTTAATTTATCTTCGTTTCCAAAATCTTAATAACATCATCTGCATCCCTACAAGTCTGTTTCTAAATTTGTCTTAGTCTTTCTTCACACCACCATGCTAATTGTTTTATTCCTTCTATTGACATACACTTGTTTATTAGAAGAGTTGGATTAGATTTTATATCTCTGTGTGTTCAAATCTAATAGAAAATATAAACATTTAATAAGATTTTATTAATTCTAATTTCTAAAGATTTGTTTAGTATGTGTGAAGATTTGAAATATATTAAATTCTAATTTCCAAAGAATTGTTTAATGGATTTAAAGTAAACAATCATTGATATTTTTAATCATTTTATTTGGTTTTAGAAAGGTAAAGTATATTTTGTCAAACAATTATTACAAACGAGATTTAAGAAAATAATTTTGATATTTTTATAATTAAATGTACTGGAAATTTAGAGGAATGTATTAAATTTATAGATAGTGATGATAAATTAGAGTTTACATTACCTATGCTAGATAGATAAAAGATACCTTGTAAAAAATGGTATTAGAAAGGATTCATAAAAAAATAAAGAGTTAAAGAATATTATTGATTGTAGGACTTTACATTAATATCAAATGTTGTTTAAAATAGATAAAAATATCTTCTAAAGTTTTTTAATATCTTCACTGAAAACAAGTACAGGTTGGTGGACCATATGGATAGTCAGTGTGATAGAATCTTATCACACGATTACATGAGGAGTCACAGTAGGGCTTTAAGAATATTAATTTACAATTAAGTCTAAACTATGGATTATTTAAATCCAAGAAGATCCGAAATCATTCCATCCGAGAATGTATCTCTAATTACAGGGTATAAATAGGAGTATACACCTGCATTACAATGGGTATTAAAGTGAAGCACGATATCTTTGTAATAGATAAGTTCAAGATTGTTTTTAATTATTGATGTAAACATTACGCTTTGATCACCTCCGACAGTTGAGAAGAAACACAAGTATGATCTTCTTACCAATCACTGTGTCTCTCTACACGGGTACAAAACTATAATAGTTCCGTATGTGATGGACTGATGACTACTTATCACCAAAGATAAGAAATAGGAATTGACAGACGCATTGAAGCGTATATCCAAACAAAAGTACTTAAGGTGAAACTAGGGAGCTGTACTATGGAAGCTCTCAGAGAAGATTATTCCCCATGTGTACCACATCTAGAAGCAAGATTGTTGAATTCTGGTTCCCAAGATCCTACATCTCCTACCTTCTCCACTGTCTGATAGTCTAAATGAAGTTTAAACCACCATAAATATACCCGAATAAATTATTTTATACGATTGTATCTTATCCTTTTCATAATAATAATAATTTATAATTACTAAATCACAACTTATATTTAAATTATTCTTTATCTTTTTATTCTATTAGATTTGTATCCTATAAGAATATGTGTACCATTGGATATCATAAGGGTTTAATCTTAAGGTTTACTATCTACGTTCTTCTATATTTTATTTTTGGTGTTAATCTACTTTAAATAAGATCTTTCATTTAGAAACTCTCTAAATCCTTCTTTGAATAAAACATAATAAGGAATTGATATTCTAATATTATAGAAATTAAATACATCAAAATATATTATTGAATAAATTGTATAAATTTGTTTTGTTTATTTCAATTAAAAACTTTTCTCCACAGTTTTCAAATAAAATTATAATTTCACAATACAAATGCAATCACCTTTAATTTAACTGTACAACAAAATGATTGATAATAATTTCTACCATATAATTAAAGGATATTAACTTTATTTTTTTAAAAAGATTGTAATCGATTATATCTTTTGTCTAATTAAAAACTATTTAGATTCATTTTCTTAAAAGAATGTTTATAACATAGTTTGAATGATTCTTAAATAGTACAAAATATAAGAAATACACGATACTAATCTTAGATTACACTTGGTACCATCTAAACAGAATATATTTAGAAATACGTTTTAAATAACAATTAAGTTTTAAACTAAGTTATGTTAATACAAATATTATTTAATGAATATCAATTAATAACTTAGGGATTCAAACCAAAGCCCCCTCTCAGACGGGTAGTCTCAAGATTTTAGTTGTACTTTCTTTTACCCTTTCATAATCTTCAAGTCTCTCGTTATAAAAATCATTCTCACACTTACAACAACCTTTCCGTATCTAATCTTCCCTTTTTAACACTATCCATACAGTTGATCTACTTAATACTTTCTCCGAATCTTTTCTTAAACTTACTTGAATACTCTCCATTGTCAATTGTTTCTACTGTCTGATATTTCCAAGATTCTATCGGTGTACATTTATAGTTGTATGTAAAGAATTATTATTGTCTTATAAGAAACATTAATTCTATTTTATGATTACTTTCTAATGGATCTTATACATCTCTCTACTCTGCCATTGCTTCTATGTTCTATTCTATCTTCTTATCATTATCAGTTACATATTCAATTGGAAATCATCTTCACGTATTCCTTCCTTCTATTTATGATTACACTTGTTTCCTCCCAGAGAAGAAACTTTCTCAACCTTTCTTATTGTTCTCATAATCAATCTTTAATCTTCCTATTGTTAACTATTACATACTTACACTCCTTTAGAGACCTGTTCCTCTTTGGCTTTATCATTTGTTTATATTCTACTATGTCTCTTCTATTCTTCTATTCTTCTCTTTTAGGTTATTCTATGGTAAATCAATCTATTGAATTTTCTTTATCCATTTATTATTTTGTTTCTTTTCAATTAATCCTTTAAAATCAATCATTATATAAAACACTAGCTGCGCTAGTTAACGTTCTCAGAACGTTAAATACATGTGGTCTTTGTAATTTCTTCTCTTCTTATTCTTTTACATACCCTGTTTGAATTTTTTCAGAAAAGATCAAAATCAAATATCAATTTTTTTTATTTATTTTCTACCCCCTGTTTTCAAAAATTTGTGTTTAAAAAAATGTCCGTAAACCATTCCTAATCCTATAAATTATAGACATTATGGTACTGTATAATACTCATTTTCTAATTTTAAATACACTTATGAATTTATTAAGAGTTAAAACATATTTCTATATCTAACTTTCAAGGGCTAAAAATTAAAATTATATTTAAATTCGTTAACTTTTTATAAGAGGTTAGATCCTTCTAAGTAAATCACTCTCTATTTGATTAATCTCAAATAATATAACCTACATTTCTTTTTGTATCTCTTCTCTGTTGGTATCTTTAATGATCATAGAATCAATTTACCTAATAATAAAATATCTTAATTCCTGTATCACAAGTATCTATCCTTAATCTTATAACCTACTACTATTAGCTATCTCATATCTTCTATCCATTATTCTTATTTAAGAAATATTCTTTCTTCTTTATCTTATTTTAAATTAATAGTTATTTCTAGTAACACATAATGTTCATTTGCTTTATTAATTGTAAACCATACGAATCTTTCTTTACTAATTTATTCAACACTATAAATTTACTTATTTATTAAATCATTTGATTTCTCCAATACTCTTATAGAACTTCTCCACTCCCTCTTAAATCTTTTATTGATTTTTTTACCTTCCAACTGATTTGAATATTTCTTAATATTCTCTCTTAAATAATGCGGAACAACCTGACGACACCCTTTTCAAATTAATTTGTATTTTTATAATATTTTTCTACTGTTAGTTTTTACATTACAATTTAATTCTCTAAAGTACTTCTAAAATTTACAAGTTTTATTTATTAATTGTTCTAAATCATTTTACACTTTCTTGTTTCTGTCTCTACTTTTACCCTACATCCGACATTCTCATACATTCATCGTTGTCTCCTTATTCTATATAATCTAAACCTCTCTTATTTATGTTTCTTATTCTTATTACAAGTACCCCATTGTTATCTATTCCATCATCTCCATCTTTTCTTACAACCAAATAAAATCTTAAAAATAAAAGAATGTAATTTATAAGAATCATTTTCTGCCATTTATTTCAATCTCCCCAACTTCTAACTTGCATCCTCCAATCTATCCTTAGTATCTATTATCCCTTTTAATTACGGGTCTCTCTTGTTTCTCTATTTATCCTTGTGTTCGCCATGTAAATCTTTTATATCTTGGTGGTTCAGACTCCATAATCAATTGTAGTATAGACCCCCCTTCATATGTAGAGTATAATTTTTAAACGTAAATGAGATGGAAAATTAAATCCTATTAAAACATGTTTTACATATTTTTGGCTTTAACAATCCAACCATCAGAAGATATGAACTGGACAGAATCTTTAATAAAGAATGGAAATTAAGAAAAATTCAGGTGGGGAATATAAACTTAAATGTTTTTTTATAGTTTAAAAATTAAAATGAAGATTCCTATAAATATAATTTTTTCTAATTACTATAGTGAGATTTTCTTGTTTAGAAGACCAATTATTGTAAAATGATGGAATGAGGCCATTAAAGAGGTATGAGATAACCACACTAGAACCACCTCGCTGTCTCTTATAAAACTACTATTAACTAATATAAAATTATTTTTGCACATGACTCCTAAGTCTTGGGTTTGGGAGTTATTTTATATTTATACTTTAATTTGTTTGTTTATCGTTACCAATTGATAAATTACTATAAACAAATGTAGAGTAAAATATTACCACAAAGAACTAAACATAGGTGACAAACAACTTAAAGATTGTACTGTAAAGTATTTTCAATAATACACAAACTTTTTACATTTTTATTGTTTCTCTGATGAAGTAGAAAGAATCAATATATTAAAAAGATTATCTTTGAGCAGAATCATTTAATTAATAAAAGTCACTTGATCAAAAGATGTTTTAAATACAAATATAATAGTTAAACATTTCAATATTTTACAAATAAAGAGTTAAAGTAGACGAAGTAATCCAAGAAATATTTACTAACAAAAATAAATTTTAAATAGATGCTTTTCTCTTTGACAGAGCACAGAAAGAATACAATAAAAAGAGTCACGAGATATAAACATGTAGTTTTAAAAGTAAACGGGTATACTTAAAGAATAAAGATGGAGTTTGTTAATCAGGCAAATGGGTAGTTTTAAAGAATGACAAGTAATGCTTTATTGTAGAGTCTGTGGATTTAACGATTCCTTTCGAGGGATGAACATATATAAATGCCAATTAAGCTAGAATTCCATATAAGATGAAAATAGAAGTTTCTAAATAATTCTATGTCTTTTGATAAGTTTCAGTCCATCAAAGGGACAGAAGTATTGAACATGAGAAATTCTAGTGCTAGGGAGGATACTTCCGATGGAAGACGGTAGTTCAACGTGTGATAGTTATACTAGCTGCTCTTGTTAACGTTCTTAGAATGATAAATGTATGTAGTCATTGTAGTCTATTTTATTTTTATTCTTCTAATTACCCCATTTGGAATTTTATTCAAATATCAATTTTTAATATTTATTTTATACTCCCTGTTTTGTAAAAGACAATAGCCGTAAAAATCTCTGTGAAACGTCCGTAATACTTTAATTTATAGACATTATTGCTTTTCAAAATATACATTTCTCAATTTTAAATAGACTTATTAACACTTAGTAAGACTTAAAACCTATTTTTATTTTGAACTTTTGAGGGGTAAAAAATTAATTATACTATTTTTTATACAATAGGGGTGATGATTACGGGAACCAACAAAAGTTTAAAATCCGACTTAATTTCTTACAATCACCAACCAATAAGAAAAATATTATAAGAATTAATAAATAATTAACTATATTTAATGTTGGTATACCACAAATACAAGTAAAAATAATACTAAATTAGTCAAAGCGTAGAATAAAAGAAGGAAAATACGTATAATAAATTGAGTATTTGTAATGAACATAAATAAGAATATAAAAATATATTGAAAGATATTATGTTATTAGTAGAAATATAGTGTCATTTAGAGGATGTTGAAAATGAGATACTTAGTTCAGATGGATATACTGAAAATCTAACTCTTTTTGCGAAAACACTAATTAAAATCCTATAATATAACCCCTAATCTTACACGAAGATCAAATAAGTGTTAATACAGAGTAAGCAAGTACAGTTGTAACAAATTCGGCTAACCAAATTTTAGCAAGTCTGTTGTCCAACTAAGACTATTCTTTGTCAAAGCCTTTAATTGTACGAAAGGATGTAATTAGCAGCATAGAATTGATTTGAACTGTATTAAAACTTATAGTAATTATGATTTAGGTTTAAATAAACCAAATCATAATCTTCTGACAAAAATAACAAATCAAATATTTCAAGGCAAATGTGTGTAATTTTATTATAATTCTTTCTGATATTTTTCATTTAGTAGTCATCAGAAGATTTAAAACAGTATCTTAAACATAACATTAAACACAGATTTACTATTTCTTATTATTTGTTTATACATCTTAAAATGTAGTATATTTGAGATCATAAAGAATATTAAGTTGTGATAATTTACATGTAAACCAACACTTGATATATTTAGTTAAGGGTTTTATTGTAATTATAAACATTCTTTTCCATTCTATAATTCAAACTATAGATCAAAGAGTGTTTAAAACTAAAAGATTTAGTTTCATGATAGAATATTTGCAACTTATAAATATATGTTTACATGAAGATGTGCCTGTTTAGTAATTTAAAGTTTTTAAAATTGTTAAAAATATTAAATGAGAAATCATTTTATGTGAGTTTACTTGTTTTTATTGCTAAATATTTAACTATTAAATTAAATATTCCTCAAAATTTAAAGATGTTAAAATGAATTGCAATATCTAATAAAAATTATTGTGTTTTAAACTGGTAATATACTTTTCCTTCATTATACATTATGAAATACTTAAGATCTTGATACAGTATATTACCGTCTTTGTAAGTTATTAAATTTTTTTATCGATAGCTATTTCGTTAAATATTGATTTATTCTAAACCATAATTTAATTATCCCAAAGGAATATAAACACTTAAATAATTTCAGTGTCACATTGTGTTTTTAATTAGATATGGTTGATGAGAGACCGAGATAACAATCCCTACGCTACACCCACAGGATTTCTTAAATCAAGAATAAAATCATAATCGAAGTATTTAAAGAATTATGAACTGCGACCTTTATAATAATCATAAAAATATTCAAATAATTGCTAACATTGTCATGATGGTATCTATTACAAATCTTAACTACGTTAAAATATTTTTATATTTTAACCCCCCACAGGAATTAAATAATTTAACCTTAAATGTTTGAAGGGTTTTTAAAATATTTCTTAAATTAAGAAAAAATGAAAAAGGAATTCAGTTAATAACTTTATTTTTATTTCTAATAGAAGGGAAGATGTCGAATTTCAAAATAAATTCATTTTTTCCAAGATTATTAATGGAAAAAGGGGTGTTCCAAACACTCTTCTGCAGTGTACCTTGTGACATGATCATAGACCAATAGCTTTTCTAAAAGATCTACAGCTAAAAGGTATCTTGGATCACAATCCTCTTGTAGAAAGATGGAAAAATCTACTCTTTCTCGTGGGAGGGGAGAAAATTTACTAAACTTTGTTGGAATATTGTATTTCTTGAGATACACTTCTAAATCATTCACACCAAGATATTTTACAATTTTTTCGAACTGTGATGGAAGATCTGATCCCTTAAACATTGCTTTTTTCTTAAACAACATTTCAGCTAGAATACATCCTAAAGACCACATGTCCGTAGAGTATTCATAAAAAGGATACTCGACTAGAATTTCAGGACTTTTATAACACCTAGCTGTTACTCTTAATTGACAATTCTTACCAAGATGATAATATTCGGATTGTCCCCAGTCTAATAGGTATAAAGTTTTATTTTCTTTATTTATGATCATATTCTGTGGCTTAATGTCTCTGTGGATTATTCCTCTAATATGGGCATGCTTTAGAGCTTCTAATATCTGTTTAGAGTATAAGCGAATATCTTCTATTCCAATAGTTTGAAAAACTATAAATGCCTCTTGAGAAGGAATATAGTCAAATATTAGAGAATAAATATTTGAAGACGTGTCAACTACTACGTCTTTAAGTTTGACAATGTTTGAGTGATTCAAACTTTTCAATATTTTTATTTCTCTTTGCACTTTTATAAGCTCTCTTGTAGGATGTATAGATTTTATTATAATAGGTTTATCCTCTTCTACACCCAAAAATATCTACACAAATAATCCTTGTTTTATTTTTTCCCATATAATGTACTTCTTAATATCTCCAGTTCTAAACTTATAGTTAACGTAATCAGAATATTCTTCTGGTTGTGTTTCGTTAACATGTGCATTTAAACGTGGTTTACTAATGTGCATGGGTATTTGTATTTTAAAATTCTTAAAAGCAAATTTAAAGGAGTATAAAACAATTTATCACTGATTGTATAAATAAAGTATAATATATTTTAAATAAAGGGGGTAATAATTAGAAGTAAATTGTCATATCAAACAAAATAGATTTGTTTTTATTTATTTGTTTAATTTATGGTTTTTATTTTAATCAGTGATAAATTAAGATAAATACTTATGTATCACTATTTAATTGCTAAACAAACTAAAATAATGAAGCAAGTTTGATAATTAAACTAATCGTTAAGAATATAAATTTAGAGTTTATTTCAATATTTTTTTTAAATAGTTCCACAACATGCCGACTGTAATAATTAGCAATTTCCTCTCTCTTGTCTTCAAGTTAATCCGCGTGGCGCTTAATATATCTTCCATTATCTATCCTTATTCTATATGTATCGTAGCGTATTGATCCAACAACTTGCTCTATGCTCCCGAATTTTATCTGTCCTTTATACTTATGAATTTCACTCTTTATCAATACTAAATTGTTTACTTTGTATTCCTTATGTTTTGCTTTTTAATTTATCGTTTTATTGGCTTTAATTATCTTCTAATAGATGTATTTCTTAATTTATTCCCAAAGTTTTGGATTTCTCGCTTCCTAAGGGGACATAACTATTCCTGTGTGTGATACATTATTTTAAACCTTCAATGCTTTCATCAATCTATAGTTTAGCGACCATCGATGGGGTTGTTTGTTTATTGCCTCTAGGAGAGTCCTGTTAAACCTTTCCACCTTCCAATTTGATCGATGGTGATGTGGAGTAGTTATGTGTCTTTTTATTCCTTCTCTGCTACACCACCTCTCCACCTTTTAAGAAACATTTTCTTTTGTTGCATCGGATACTAAAGTTTTTATGTAAATAACCTTGTGTATTTCATTTAAAAATTTAAATATACTCTTTGCTTCTCTATATCTCAAAATCTTGTAAAATCCAAATCTTTTAAAATAGTCTATAGCCGTAATAATATACTTTCCATTTATGGGTCCTATTGTATCGCAAGATACTTTCTCTCTCATCTCATAAGTCCAAATATTTCGTGGATAACTTATTCTCATCGGGTTTTATAGTTTAAAGTTTATACATTTTGCAAGAATTTTTAACATGTACTCTCCGTTATTCTATCATCGTTAAGTTTATTATCTTCTTGTGCTGTAATTTTTGATACTCTATGAACCAGTTCTTCGTGTAGTTTTAACACCCTTTTCTCATATTCCTCAGAATATTGTGTGTTTATGCATTGCATTCATGGGCTCGAGTCAGCCTGCTCAGTCCATCTAAATGGGTATCTCCCGGTATATACACCACCCTAAAATTATATTGTTAAATTCGTTCAATCCATCTTTCGATTATTTGTGATTTTATTGCGACTTTATTGTTAATAGTCTTGATATCCATGTGATCCGTAATCAAAGTAAACTCTCTTACGCTTAAAAAATACTCAAAATTTTACTTTCCCCATAGTTCTGCCAGCATCTCTTTTTCACTAATAGAGTAGTTTTTTTTTCTGTATCGCTCAGTGTGCGTGAGGTAAACATTATAGACATTTTTTTCTCTTCATCACAATGGCTTAGTATTGCCCTATTCCACATTAGAAGCCTCTGTTTCCAGCTCTTCTTAAAATCTGGTTGTTATAGAATCTTTTCGCTTGAGAGTTTAGCTTTGAGTTGTTCAAATACCTCCTTCTGTTCCTTAGACAAACTAAATTCCGTGTTCTTTTTTAGTACGCGAGTTAGAGGTTCAGACTTGTTAGCGCAATTTGCAATAAATTTTCTGTAATAATCGAATATCCCAAAAATCTTCTTACGTCCTCAATGGACGTTAATTGTTTTAAATCCTTTATAGCTTGTCCATTGTCTAGTTCTGATATAATCTTGTCTTTTGAGATTTTATGTCCCAAAAATGTATTTTCTGTCTTACAACTTTCTATTTTCTCTTTATTTGCTATAAGTCCACCTTTAATTAGTTTTTTAGCACTCTTTTTAAATTCTCATCGTGCTTTGTTTGCGTATTTCCAAACACTAAAATATAGTCGACATTAACGAAATAAGATTTACTATTTCCTCGTTTAAGATTGTATCTATTAATCGTTGGAACATGGCCGGTGAGAATTCTTGAATCCCAATGGCATACGTGTCCATTCTTAAAGCCGGTTCTTTATCCTGAATGCCGTTTTGTGCCTATCCTTCGGATATAGAGGCACTTGATAAAATCCGTCTTTAAGGTCTATTTTCGTCTTGTATAGTTTTCTATTCAATTTCCATCATATCTGGAAGCGAATATTTCTCTAGCACAACTAAGTTGTTTAATGTAATAAAGTTGGAAGTCAGCCTGAGAGAACCATTGGGTTTAACAACTGGACTTACTTTGTTCAGCCATGTAGATTTAGAAGGAACAATGTATTCTAGGCATAACAGCCTTTTAACTTCTTCTTCAATCTTTTCTTCCATAGCCTAAGTATTTTGGTTGGCTTTGATACAACGATCTTATCGGAACTGTTTTGATTTAGCATTCGTAGTTCTAAATCTTTCTGTTTCCCTTCTCCCATAATATATCAATCAGTATCTCAATATTGTCAATCCCTTCAACTTCGTCACAATCTTTATCTTTGTCACGTATTTAGTCTTTACCTAAAATAATGAACTCATCCATTCTTTTGGATAAAACAAAGAATTCTTCTCTGTACATTCTGGTCTTATACTCAAAGTGACTTTCTTCTCTATTAATACTTTTCATTTAAGCATGTTATCGTTCCTTGGGGGGTTTAAGATTAAAAAATTCCCAACCAAGTTTTTCTGTAGACATCTTTGTAATATAGTTATTTTGTACTCCGGTGTTAAGCAAGCAATCTATTCTAAAACCATTTGAAAATATATAATTATTTTTATTTGGTAGATCATCTTGTGGTATCATTCACCCATTCATTTTTCTTTATGGAGGTGTCATAAGTGGTTGTTCTTTGAGCTATTGACGTTTCAGTTTTCACTTTTGTTCTTCTACAATCTTATTGGATTCTTCAATAGCTGTAAACAATTTCTCAGTGATGGTCGATTCTCCTACAATGGCACAATTTTATAGAGTCTCCATTTCTATAAAGTCACTTTTTTACAAACTCCTATAACTATTTATCTCCCACTTGCAGTTCCATACCCCCTTTCTTAATTCTATTCTAAAATTCTCCTGGTTCTTCCCCCATTTTTTGTAGTTGCATTGATAGATATGCCTGCTTAATTTTCTTAGTAAAGTCGGAGACAAGTTTGCTTTTCTATTCTTCATAGTATATTGACTCTTCTTTTTTTTCCTTAAAGTATTTCTTGTGTCATTCAATAATCTCGTCTTCTTCGTTTCTAAGAATAAATTTATATTTTCCAGAGTCTTTAAGACTTGGCCACACTTCCTCAAATTCAATCCTATACAAATCAATTCTAATGTTGTTGGTTGTCAGTTTGTATAATTTTGTAGACTCATTCTTGTTCTTTTCCATATTTCTCCACCATGTTAAGAATATAAGTTTAGGGTTTATTTTAATAATTTTTAAATAGTTCCACAACACTGGCAATATACTTTTCCTATATTATACATAATATAAAATACTCAAAGATCTTGATACATCATATTAGTATCTTTGTAAGTTATTGAATTTTTTTATTGATTACTATTTCATTGAATATAGATTTATTCTAAACCATAATTTGATTATCCTAAAGAAATACAAACAATTAAATAGTCCCATTGTTACATTGTGTTTTTAATTAGATGGTTGATGAAAGACTGAAATAACAATACCAACGCTACACCCACATGATTTCTTAAATCAAGAATAATAATCTAGATCGAAGTATTTAACGAGATATAAAGCCCACTTCATAATAAACATAAAAATATTCAAATAATTACTAACATTGTCATGATGGTATCTATTACATTAACTCTATTGAAATGTTTTTATATTTTAAACCGCCCACAGAAATTAAATAATTTAACAGGAGCTGTTAAGAAGGTTTTAAAAATCTTTCTTTAAATTAAAAAAATAGAAACGGGAATTCAGTTAATAAATTTTATTATAATCTCATATAGACGGTTATGTTTACTTATTTAAAAGTATGAATTTATAATTTCCAAGACTGTTATTGAAAGAAAGGGTGTTCCAAACACTCTTCTGCAGTGTACCTTGTGACATGATCATAAACCAATAATTTTTCTAAAAGATCTACAGCTAAAAGATATCTCAGATCACAATCCTCTTTTAGTAGGGTTGAAAAATATACCCTCTCACGTGGAAGGTGAGAAAAATTACTTATATTTACTGGAATGTCGTATTTCTTGAGATAAACTTCTAAATCATTCACTCCAAGATATTTTACAATCTTTTGTAACTGTGATGGAAGATTTATTCCTATAAACATTGCTTTTTTCTTAAACAACATTTCTGCAAAAACACAACCAAAAGACCACATGTCCGTAGAGTAATCATAATATGGATACCCGACTAGAAGTTCAGGACTTTTATAATATCTAGCTGATACTCGTACTGAATAATTCTTATTAAGATGATAATAATCAGACTGTCCCCAGTCTATCAAGTATAAATTTTTAGTTTTTTTATGAATGATCATATTCTGTGGCTTGATGTCTCTGTGCATTATCCCCCTACTGTGAGCATGTTTTAGAGCTTCTAGTATCTGTTTAGAGTAAAAGCAAATATCTTCTATTCCAATAGTTTGAAAAAGTTTAGAAGCCTCTTCATGAGGAATATAGTCAAATATTAGAGAATAGATATTTGAGGATCTCTCAACTACTACATCCTTAAGTACGACAATGTTTGGGTGACTCAAACTTTTCAAAATTTTAATTTCTCGTTTTACCAATTTTAGCTCTCTCATAGGTTTTAAAACCTTTATTACGATAGGTTTATCATCTTCCACCTCCACACCTAGAAACATCTCCACAGCCTTTCCTCGACCCATTCTTTGGCATATTTTGTAGTTATCAATATAACCCGTTTTTATCTTATAATTAATATAGTCATAATATTCTTCGGGTTGATCTTCATTGAAATGTGCGTTTAAACGTGGATTACTAATATGCATGGGTAATTGTATTTTAAAATTCTTAAAAGGAAATTTTTAGGAGTATAAAACAATTTATCACTGATTGTATAAATAAAGTATAATTGATTTTAAATAAAGGAGGTAATAATGGGAAGGAAATTGTAATATCAAACGAAATAGATTTGTTTATATTTATTTGTTCGTTTCAGTTTATAGAATTTTTTTTAATCAGTGATAAATTACGATAAATACTTATGTATCACTATTTAATTTATAAACAAACTAAACAATAGAAGCAAGTTGGACAATTAACACTAATAATTTGAAGTTAGACAAAGTTAAAGCATCAGATTAAAAGCATCCAAGATTGATTATCTCCTACTGTCGTATTCTACAGATCTATTATCGAACAAACTAAATACCACCAATCTGTTTGTTGTCAGTTGGTTTGTTTGGAGCATATAACGAATGTTTCAGCTTAAAATATATATAACTTCTAAAATACATACATGTTTTTATTTTCTCATTAAATATTTTAATCACATTTTATAAAAGGAAGACTTATCAGTGCTTCTGAAGAGAAAATTGCCAAAAGTTTTGTATAAGTCAGAGTACAATTTTTAAAATTATAAAAATATACTAAAAGGCAAATTCAATCTTTACACAGTGTGGGAAGACCAAGGTTTTTCCAGAAGATCGATAGTGAGATAGTTTTCAAAAAACAGTAAAAATCCAAAAGCAAGTCTGCAAAAGATTACTAAAGAGTATGAAAAGATAATCAAAAAATCCATTAGCTATAGTACGGTAAAAATAATACTTAACGATCCAAATATTAGAATCTTTTAGATACATAAAAAATATTGATAGTAGGGTGTTATAGCACAGTAAAAACTCCTCTGCCTCACTGATGAGTGTAAATTCTATTTACTATAATCAGATAAAAATATCTGTATACTCACCGTCAAGTTCGGAGATGGATCAACAATGGCTTAGAGATGTTTCAGCTTTATGATGTAAGTAAGCTTGTTTTTATTATTTAAATTGTTGAAGGTATTAATAACGTAAATATTTAAACAAAATAATTTTTTTCTTCGGCTTCTATGATGGGTCTAAAAAATTTTACCTTTCAATAGGGCTACAAACTTAAACACACTTCTAGGGTTAGAAAGATATTTTTTATACAAAATTGAATTGATATTCTGTCTTGGACTTTACAATTTTCAGATTTAAAAACGAAAGGGACATTATGGGCTACAATAAAAGTCAAGTTAACTGATTTCTTATCTTCTAGCATAGAACTAAAAAGCTATAAAATGGATTTGGTATTTTAATTCCGACAGGAACTCAACAAAGACTTGCATTAAGATCTTAGAAACGTTGTCAGAATGTTAACTAGCGCAGCTAGTCAATCATCAGCCTATTTCATTTTTAACCTTTACAAAGTTGAAAATAAAAATAGATTTTAGTTCTTAATATGTGTTAAAAATTCTATATACGTGCTTTAAATTAGGAAATGGTAATTTTAAAGTACCATGATATCAATAAGTTAAAGAGATTACGGATAGGTTATAAACATTTATTGAACTTTGGTCCTGTGAAAATAGGGGGTAGAAAGTAAATTTTAAAAATTGATATTTTTCGATCTTTCAGAGAAATTTAAAACAGGGTATGTAGGAAAATAAGAATACAATGATTTACAAAAGATAATATATTTTACGTTCTGAGAAGATTAATTAGTGCAGCTATTTAGCAATAAAAAGTTACTAGAGTAACCAAAAGTACAATAAAGTTTTTATCAAAAATAAAATA
Organism: Amblyjoppa proteus; assembly: GCA_963922035.1. Classification (NCBI taxonomy): domain Eukaryota; kingdom Metazoa; phylum Arthropoda; class Insecta; order Hymenoptera; family Ichneumonidae; genus Amblyjoppa; species Amblyjoppa proteus. Next base: position 27,317 of record CAWUHP010000017.1, on the reverse strand, counting down.
GTATAATTTAAAAAAGGAGGCAAGTAATATTGTTTAATTTTTTGATGATGTATTATGACTTATGTATACTGAAAATATTTCTTTATCGATATTTATTTTTAAAAACAATACATCTTCTGCAGCGTATGAGCATGTTTATAAATATTTTTTAATGGAGAAACTATTGTAGTAAAAAACATCAACAACTTATTTACATTTTTATTACTTCATGTAATTATCAATAAAGTTGTGATCTTAAGACAAATTTTAACGTTAGTCTGTGCTTTATAATTAGTATTTTCAGAATTATCAACACTAATATTTCTTCATTTTATCAATATACCAATATTTTTATAATTCTCAAAATATTTTAATTGATATTTATAATATAAATTTGAGATTTAACAATACCATATGCAATTTATTTATTTGTTATTAGTATTATCAAATTTAAAATATATTAAAACGGAAAGCAACTATGAAAAAACTGAAGGCATTAATTTATTGGATATGGCTCAACTTGAAAGTATATACAAAAACAGATCTATAGTATATTGTCCGAAAATAATATCGTTGGAATCTTTATATGAAATCTATAGAAAAAAATCAATAATGGGTAGTGTTGAAAAGATCGATCTTGACAGTGCATTTAAAAAGATAAACACACCAGAGCATGTTTTAAGATATTCAATATTTGAAAAACTACAGGTTGGGTTGAATAAGGGGTTGGTTGGATCACAATCCATGATTAACTTTTTTATCAACGCTACCAGATTAAGTCAAATCAGCGATATATTTGATAACCAGTCCAATTGGTCAAATATCTCGAGCCCTATTAATATACCAGAGATTATTGAATACGATTCTTCAAAATATAATTATATTTATGAGTTATATGTGTATATGAAAATATCTTATTGGAATATTTTTGATTTAACAAATTCTACAAGAGAAAAATTTCATAAGTCAGATGGAGAAGCCTATTTTCGTCCATTTCTATCAACAAAAATGAGTATTCAAGTAATTAAAAAGAATATAGATGGTACAATAGTTTATATTTTAATTCTTCCATTAACACCGGAGAAAAAAGAGAAGATAGCCACACGGTACATGATATATTTGATACCCAAAACTTTACCCGAGGATTTAGTAAAGATTACTAAATCTTTTATTGAAAGCGAAGGTAAAACCCTCAAACAATTTATAGATGAAACTCCTTATAAAACAATTTCACTTAAAATACCGAATCTTTCTAGAAAGGTTTACAATTTATTAACAGTTGATTGTAAAAATGTCAATTCTACACTCGATGTTAATATGTTTCAATTGATAGATATTATTTCAGGAAAAGAAAAGATTTCGTGGTATAATAGATTTAAAAATTTATTTAAGGAAGTAAAAAAGGAGATTATAGCAGATAAACCATATTCTACATTTATTTATAATGTAATAACTTCAGAAATAGAATTTTTACTAATTGACAAAGATTAAATTAAGTTATTCGTAGTAATTTTGTTTTTTATATTTTAGAATACAGTAAAACTTCAAATATCAAAATAACTTTATAAAAATTAATCTCCCCAATGGGAAGTACAGCAGAAGACAGGAAAAAGAAAATACTTAGAAGACTTGATAACACTCTAAATATAACTGAAAATGTTTTAAAAGAATTCAATTTTGTACTAGAAAATATAATAGACAATAACGAATCACTCGAAATGACCTGTGAAGTATTTTCTATTTGGAAAGACAAAATGAAACAATAATTAAAATGGTGTATAAACTATTTGTTATGAAGATATTATGGTGGAGAATATTGGACATAAAGATATTTAATCTATATTTTTACTATTTATAAAAGCTATAAATAGTTGGGATGGAGTTTGTCTTTAAATACAACTCTTAAATACACTTTCTTGCATTTAATTAATAGTGGAGATAAATAAATTTATTACTTTTAATTAACCCTTTTCATTGGTCTCTTTTTACATACTGTAAACAACTTATTAATTTTTGTCTGTAAGGATTACAAATTAATTCTATTCTTTATTTTCTACATTAAAAATTTGTTCTATTTGTTGTAGAGTGTTTTTAAGACTTTTATAAGCCAATTGCTGTCAAGTTCATTATCTTTTAAATTGATATTTTCTAATTCTTTTGATACACTTATATAAAAATCTTTACTGGAAAAAGTTGTCTTTGATTCTAGTCTATTGGTTTAAAATTCTATTAATTCTACAACTTAATATAATGAATAAGCTTACACTCTCTAAATACACTCACAACATGTTTTCTAATTTTATCAACCTGTTTTTCATTTCTTTTGATTAATTATCAAAGAGTCTGCTTTTATAAATACAATTGAGTATATTCGAATTCTTAAGAACATACAGTTGGTCTAAAGAAATACTTTAGGAGTATAAGACACATCCATAATCACCACATAAATTATAAAAAGAAGTGTATAATTAAATTATTTTTTATCTCTCGAATATTAGAAATAGAAATGGAAATTTAAGTCTTGATAAGGTTTATAAACTTATAAACATGTTTTAAATTGTATAATGAAGATTCTTAAGTACAAAATGTCTATAACTAAAAGTATTATTGATAATTTATAGACATTATTATTGAAAAAACATGGGTTAAAAAATAAATACAAAAAATTGATATTTGATCTTAAATAATTGTTCTAAAGGGAGTATAATAAGTATATATGATTCGAAGACTACAAATATTACTTTTTGAGAACGTATATAATCCAGCCAGTTAAATTTATAAATAATGTTTGTAAATAATTAAAGTAGTTTGATATGATTAAGAAAGTTTATTATTTGGATATAAGTTGATCGACTTAGCTCCTTAGATATCAATAAGAATTACTTTGGATCAATAAATTACTTTATAACTAGTAATTCTACAACATAATATAAAAATAGTGTTGATAATCTACTGTTTCTTAAAAGTATAAAATTTAAATTGAAAACTCTAAATTTTATTTTATCAATAAAAGATGAAAGACTGTAAAACTGAACAGACAATACGTCATTTATTATAACTTTAAATTATCTTAATGATCATTATTTAATAGATATATATATTTTATTGGCTTTATATGGAATCACTTTTTTATTTTTACTTGTAATATTTTTCTTTATTTGTCAAAGTATAATAAAAAGAAAATCTTAATCCCCATTTATGTCAAATACCATAATTAACTTCCTAATCATCACTCTATTAAATTTTATAAAAAAATTGTTCAACTTTAGTGGTTTATCCGAATCTCAATCTTCTACTGGTACAGAAGAAGATACTATTACAAATATTGAAGAAAACTACCCCTCACCAACATCAGAAGAGGATCTACAAAATATAGTTAACTTGTTTAGTCATATAGATCAAAGTGAAGACTTTGAATCTTCATCTAATACTTGTCATGTTTGTCAAATAGTTGTGGAAGATGAGACAAGTGATTAAAAATGATAATAAAATAGTTTAGTTTGTTTTAAAATCATTTAGGCTTACAAAATTTTTATACTTTTTAATTTAATTTTAAAGGTTAATGTCTCGAGCATAGGCTATTTGTGGTCATCTGAACTCTAAAGTCTGAATTTTGAGTTTCATATCGATTGGTCCGGATAAAATTTGTGTCTCAGCGGAATCGAGCCTGTAGAAATCTGGTTCATGAAAACAATTTTTACAGTTGGGCTAAATACGTCCAATAAAAGAAATAAGTCAATAAAATAAATCACTGATACAGGAAACATGTTTGAAACATTTTATTTATAGACCATAAGGTATTTATTTTACATATAATGTTTTTTAAACCAAAATTAATTGACATTAAGAAATATAAACATCCTCTTCATTATTTGTTATTTATCAAAATTACATGATTTTTACACATGATAAAAAATATTACAAACGAAGAAGATTATAGAAATCTTCAGATGATTCTAAATTAAAACCTTTGAGTCTTTTCTAAATCGACACCAAAAATACAGGTTGAAGGAAATGCCTGAGAGCTTTATCTTAATTGATGAACTCTCTATCTTAAAGTAAAAGATTGGCTACATAAGAAGGTGATGTTGAACAGACAAACCCACATTATGAAGCTTGAGGAAAAAAAGATTTTTGAAAAGAACCATTTTGGACATATTATACTTTATAGTTTGTGTAAGGAATTTTTCTTTTCTATTCCTAGAGTTTTAGTATGGGAGGTAATTGCTGATTGTACCTTGTCTGCGCAAACCCAGCCATCAAAGCAGAAAGAACCTTTTAAAAACATAATTAATTTGGAGTGTTTTGAAAGACTTATGATTGACGTTTTAGACTTTAAGGACTATAAGGCCTACTTTCGAGGATTCGCTTGACTTTTAACCGTGATTGATATTAATTCAAAATTTGCAATCACGTACCCGTTAAAATCTAAGTCTTTAAGTCTTCAATCGAAGTCAAAGAAAGTCTAGAGGATTCGTTTTATCTATGGTATTCCTTTGATCATAGAGTGTGATAATGGAAAGGAGTTAAAAAATTCCGAATTAACTAAATTCATTTCTGATCACAATGTAAGGAAGGTTAGCGAGTAAGACATCCACAATCTCAGGGCCAAGTTGAGAGACTTAATCAGATCTTGTCTAGGTACATTGTAAAGCACGGCATTGCATCAAAAGAGAATCTGGTACAGATATGTTGCATTGATCACATTCAACTATAATGCAGTCTAACCATAATACAGCAGAACATTCTCCCACAAGACTTTCTCCTTTTATGATCATGTTTAACCGTAAAGGCTTTAAAATCGTAGAAACCAATCTAAATGTTTCTCAGTTGAATCTAATAGTGGATGAAATCTCTGACTCTTTTTCCTTTAGATCCTCCCCGGGCATTTCTACCATCTATTGAAATGTATAACAAAAAATATCTTGATAGAATGAACAAAAAAGAAGTTCATAATTCTAAATATTCCTTTGATATAGGAGATAAAGTTTATTTTTTAAAAAGATTTTGATGCTAATACGAGAAATAAAAAGCACAAACTTAATACATTTTATCAAGAAGAGGCCACTGTTGGGGAAATTTTATCTAACGATCGCCTTCGAATCAACTTAGAAGATAAAGAACTTCTAGTTGCAAAGAAAAAAAGTTAAATTATTTGGTGTTTATATGTTTCTTTCATATCAGAAATTGAATTTTAAATAAAACTCCTCTTTGTTATTCTATGTTGGAAAAAAATACCCAGGGGGATTCGACACTGCCTTACGCGGCCTGGACTTGCGACATTTGATAACACAAATTTACTCTAGATAAAATCTGTTGTTAACAACAAATATTTAAGAATAAAAATATCCCTTAAAATAGCAAATCTTTTTATTTCTACGAACTTTCATTAAATTGTTATAAAAATTCATTCTAAATCTTATGAAGAAGTTTTTTAAAGATAATAATCTGTCAGATGTAGAATGATTTATCTAAATATTCAAAAGAGACGAGTTTATGATACTATTAATGTAGTGCAAGATTATTAATGTTTTAGAAGGCTTTAAGTTTATAGGGGAAAACTTCTGTTAATTGTTTACGATGGATTAAAGGAGATATCGAGTATCACATTTCCGGTGAATCCGAAAATAAAGAAGAAGAAGACAAACGATCTTTATAATGAACTAAACAAGGAGATTAACAAACATTTACACCCAGAAAAAAATCTTATGGTACATTTAGTGACTTACAATCAATTCTATCCCTTACAAACCAACTGATAGTTCTGGAAGTACCAAAGTATGGCAAGGAAACATACAAACTTAATTATCGGTTGATTCTGGTAACATTATTGTATATTACGAATCTTAAGAACAATTAAACTGAATGTTTATACCTTTTGTAAAGTACTAATGATAAATTAAAATTAATAAATTGAATTGCATTTAAAAAACTTAAATAAAGAAAGTCATACAAAATTAATTAAAATAAAAATTAAAATCTTCCTCTGTCAATTTTCCAGTGACTGATTAATCTTTTCAATAATCTTTTTATATTAACGAATTGAAAACTATTCCTTTCTTTTTTTATAATTGTAAAATTACAGATTCATTTGAGTTTTTGATAATTATACGATGAATTATTAAAGGTAAGTTCTACTCTATGAATACCCATCTCTTGTACCTTCCACCATAAATACATTAAAGATAACATTGTTGCTCTCAGTCAGATTAAGTGCTACACCACCAGCTTTAAAAGAAATTATTAAAAACATCAATAAATGCTTTTCTTCGACTATCATCATAAATTTAAACACATCTAAATCTAATTCTTTCTAACCCCCATTTAAGAATTTCAAATAATTATAAATATTTCTATTTTATGTTCATTTCGTAAAGATAATAATTTTTAAACTATTCAACCTTTGTAGAACTTGTCCAATTATTAGAATCTATTTGTGTTTATATTTTGTAACTATAAACTTGGATTAGATTTATAGTCATCTGATACAAACTGGACACAATAGAGATTCTTCTATACAATTTATTTATAACCCTACAAAAAATATATTTGTACTTAGAAATTATCGGATTGTCTATTTCCTCATTGCATAAGAATGGATGATTTGTATCCAATTGTGTCTTTTGAAGAAGATCATAAACTTGTGTATGCTTATGTGTGACTTCCCTTTTAGATAAATACTCATTGTATTGGTTCTTTGATTGGCTGTATAAACTTTGTATATTAGATGGTAATCCTATTTATGTTCTTCTAAGAATTATATTATTTGTAATTCTTATGAAGTTTATATCACAATTCAGTTTATTCCACAGACCTTAATGTTAAATTAATATCCATGCAAGCATACTCTTTTATCAATTACATCTAATCCTAAATATAGATTTACACAAACATTTATTACAGAAATACTAAGAAAAAGGATTAAGGGGGGAGAAACTTACAAAAGAGAATAAATCACTATTCTATTTTAAATTAATCTTTGTAATGGGTGTCATTTTGGAACAAAATGTGTCTCACTAAGAACAATCTAAATGAATCTTATTTATACTTTAATTTATCTTAAATCACATTCTAAAGTACCGTAAGTTGTAATAATAATCTCCCTTTTATTTTTAGTATTAAAATTACAAAATCTTTCATTAGTTTTGTTATTACATGATGTCTATAAACGTTAAACATACTAGGACTATATTTGTCTATCTCTATAATCCATTATAAGTTATAGTGGGAAATAAACTTATATTCTTTTCTCTAGTGTCACCCGAAAGAATTAGACCAATTGTTTGCAATGTCTTTCTATTCCAATTCAATATTCCTCCCTTTGTATTCGATTATTCTCTACTGATCATTTAAATTATTCCATAAGACTAATGTTATAAGACGAGTTATAAATCCTTTTTGTGATTCACTAATATTCATAGAACTTTCTATTTGTGCAATCTTCCAATGTATGTTTTATCTTTATTATTGTCTTCTAAAGAATACTTTGTTAAATTCTCTTTTCATTTCAAAGATTCTTCTCTATAAATTAATTTTATATGTTTGTAGATCCTTAATTTATCTTTTTCCTTTATCTTATCTTATCTTTGGGGAGATAAATTAAATAGTTTATTTTAAAAATATAAATATTTATTTGTTACTAGAAGAACATTCAGATTCTCTTTTGGCTCACCCTTTGAAATACTCTCTAAAATCCTTTTCATTGATTCTTAATTTGCAATCTTCATTAAGCTATTCGAAGGGCTTCTTCGGGGGATCCTTCTACTGGACTTATTCAGAATATAATAAATTCTCAGACCCTCATTGGGTTTGATCTTGGTCTTCTCTTTGGTATCCTACAGAAGATTTTTGTAGTACTACCCTATCTCACCCCCAGTACTATATCCTTCATTCACCACATTCTTAGGTATAGAGAAGAATCTCCTCTAAAGAAAGCATTAGAATAATCCCTTCTAAGAAGAAGAGGGAGAAAAGAATACCAATCCAAAGATTCCTAGTATACTTACTTACTCTCTTCCTCCTTCCCGACTTTAAAACAATCATAAATAGGCTAAAGATTATTTTAATATGGTATGTAATTGGGTAGTCCATAGCCCCTTGTTTAGATTTGAAATTAAATTGATTAAATTGTAAAGGGTGGTAGAATTGGGGATATAGTAGATTAGAGTATAATGTTATGATACATATAACAATTTAAATTATATTTACTCTATAAATTATATTTAAAATAGAATTATAAATAAATTAAGAATTATCTAAAGATACTTTACAGTTACTTGTAACTAAATTAATATTTACTAATGAGATACAATATGTCATAATTACTTTTATTATCATTATATTTACATGAGACTCTTTAACTCGTATTACTAATTGTTACATATATATAAATAGATAGTTGTACGTCATCTCACAATACTAATCTTTATAAAATAGACAAAATGAATATTAAAATAACAGTTATAAAGCTTTATTAGAGGAGACTTTTATGTACCAAAGATCAGTAATGTTGTACCAGACTTTAGTATAAAAGAAGATCTCTAATATGAACTAGTAGAATTAGATAGTGTATAACAAAAGAAGAGATACAATCTCTTTATGAGATAGATTCTTTGTATTAGAGTTAGTATCCTCTAAAATAAGATTTTATGATAGATACCAAAGAAAGTATAAAAGATAGAAGTTTATTAAAAACTTATAAAAAGAATTTAATGATGGGGATGATTTAAAAGGTAGTTGGTAGAGTTAGGAATATAAGTTAATGGAAATGATTTTAAGAATTCTTAAAAGATAAATTATTAATTAAATGTGGTGAATCAAAAGTATTTAATTAAATTTGTATTATCTATTTGTATTTGTATTAATTCTCCCTATTTAGAATAGAATGATAATTTATATTTTTATAATAATTTGGATTATTTCTCCCTATTCAGATTAGAATAATAAAATCTCTAACCTCAAAATAAATATTTAGACTAACGAGAGTTTATCGACCATTGACAGATACAAAGGATCCACTGATGTTTATCCTTTGGAATACAAACAGTTGTGTCTATCTTTAGATCATAATCCAACAAGGATATGTCAGTTATCTTCTTCTAAATTAATGCATGGATTGATCAAAGGCAATTTGAAGGGTGTTTGTTACGTATCAAAATGTATTGCACCTGGAAAGATACAAAAAATAAATTAAGAAGATAAAGATTAAGTTAGATTATTGATGTTTTATATTCAATTCTATTCAATTATTTCAATTATTTCAATCATTCTATTCAATTTATCTCCTTATCATAGAAATAATATTTTAGTATATTCGAATTGATATTTATTCTACTTTTATAAGAATGTATTTAAATATTATTATACTTTTAAAATGTATTTATTTAAATTTATTTATTGTGGCGGATTAGTAAATTAGTTTTACATCCTTAGAAATTAAGAATCACCTTAAGAATCCCAGATTGATTATTTTTAATTTAAAAGATTTCCAAACTAATTTACTAAACCTTGAGGAAGGTGACGAGTCTTGCACTGTGCTTCACATAAAATATTATAAATTAATGATTTATTTATTTTTAAAAGTATAAATCAATCTTAATAATTCTAATTTATATTTTATTTGTTACAAAACAGTTTTAGATTATTTTCACAATCTTTGTAATTTATTTTATAAATCGATAAATCCAAAATTGGACTAATTAATTTATTTAGGTGAAATCAAAATAGTATTTATATCTTAAGATCATAATAGTATTTATCAAATCAGAATAGTATTTATAGTTATAAAATCAAAATAGTATTTATCTAAATCAAAATATCAACTTTATCGTAAGATCAAAATATCAATTTTATCTTATTACAGGTAATTTTATCTTTCACCCCAAATGCGAAGTAGCCCAATTAAATCCAACAATCAAATGAATAAGAAGAACAATAAGAATTCAGAAAGTATAAATAACAAACCTTTTAAATCCCCAACCAATTTTTTTCAACCACCTGAAAACTTCTTTAATAGTGTTAACATGGACTCTTATGAAACATTAAGTGTGGATGACTCACTTCGTTCCAGCACCCGTACGTACAATCACCCAATACAAATTCATGTGAAACATAAAGAATGGGAGAATCATCAATTAGTTATTCCCTCCCCTCCAATTCCTCGTTGTACAACAGCCTTTAACGAAGAACACTTTGGACATTTTAATACCCGAAGATTTAAAGAATACCGGAAACTTAAGAAGATTCTTCATTCTCTTTATGAGATAGATTCTTTGTATTACACTAATATTGATTCCCTTAACAGACTATTGGATGACCTGTATTTTGAAATGATAATCAATTTTAAGACTAAAGAATAATTAAATTGTATTGTAAATAATTAATTTGTATTGTATTGTAAATAATTAGATAGATAAGACTAAGAAGTACTGAATGGTAGAATTACGAACAATAAAATAATAAATTTAAAGAATGACTTTTAAATAAATTCTATAAAGATTAGTAGAGTACCATGTGTCAGGAGGGTACCATGTGTTATGTCATACTATTTGATTGCACCCTTTGCAATTTATTAATTTTATTATTCTTGTAGACAACTAATTTAGATTGCAACTCTCTGATAAGGGGGTAACAAAACTAATCAACCTATTATAACTAATCAACCTATTATAACTAATCAACCTATTATAACAAGACTTCCATTATCAATATTTATATTTTATTAGAAAAGTAATTTAATTCTATTATGAAACTTTTATAAGATTAATTCTAACCTTCCCTTCCCTTCCCTTTCCCTTTCCCTTCCCTTCCAGTTAGGGATTTATAAATTCTTTTATAAAAGTTTCATAAACATTCTTCATAACAAGTTATCTTATAAAAGAATAAACAACTGGTTTGTAAAAGAATAAGAAGTGTAGACAAAGGGTTTAATTACCCTTTAGTAAGGTAGAGTTTATTTAAATCTTTAGTATGTTATAAAAGTTTAGATATTATTATAATCTCTAATTAAATTAGGGTATTAGTTATTGAATCTAATTAAATAAAGGTATTAGTTATTGTCTTTAATCCCCATTAATGCTACCTACAAATAGTAATACAAAAGATATTAGTGTTGTACAATAGGGGATTAATTGTATTAAGGAATAATAATTGTATTGTACTTCTCCTAAATCATTTCTAATGGGGAATAAAAGTGTACATTAAAAATTAAGATCATAAAATAATAAAAAGAATATTGCATACTATCTATTCATTTTATTTATTAATTATAAAAGTATAAGAAAATAGAATAAATTATAAAACAATATTCTTTTATTATTTTATGAGATTAATTAAAATTATCTCTAAAATTATATTCTTTAAGTACTACTATAACCAAATGGTAGGTACTCTAAGGTAGCCATAGAATATTCCTGTAGAAGAATTGTTAACAATTTATTTCCCTTTTATATCCTGTATTTACAAATTAAAGTATATTCAAATACTTAATTCTAATTTTTAGTACTTCATAGGGGGATAGAAGATAAAGATTTAAAACATATTCTTTTATAAATATTTCAAAATGAATATCTATTATAATTAAGTATTGTAAAACTCTCAATTAGTATCTTTCCAATGTGGTACTTAAGATTTAAATATTTGTATGTAGAGAATTGTAAAGAAATACACTCTAAATCTATTTCTTCCCTCTGTCATGTAAATCCTCAATTCATTTAAATCTTTTAGACTCCTTTTGGTATTTAGTAATGAATAGAACTTGTATTGCATAGTAAAAGAATTGGATAGTAAGACATTGTGCTATTCTTTGGATGAAAGTTTATAATAAAATAGTTTAGAATAAATCTTAATCAATATTTACAACAAAGATAAAACTTATACTTTCTTTTATAACTGTTTCTTAAACTTATTTAGAAAGACATAAGAAGTAAAACAATCTTGTGTTTAAATCTAAATAATTTTAAAGTATCTTTTAAATAGACACAGTCTTGCAATGGACCCTTTAAAGAATCCTTGTTTGGTATTGTTCAAAGTGGTGGTGTATTGTAAGAGGATACCCTATTAGGAGGATACCCTATTAGTAAATGTTAAATGGTACTCTTGTCTTAGTATGCAATCATTGGAAGATATTCAATTGTTTTTGAACCTTCTCACCCTTAACAATAGATATTATTTGTTTATCTTACTATGTCTTTGTTAAATTCTTTATTATTCTAAAGCCCTAGAAAATAATTATAAAATAATACAAATATTGATAAAAGAAAGAGATAGTAAGATAAACAAATAATTGTAAAGTATGCAATGTATATTATGAATTGATTGGTAGAAAGAAGTACTAATAAATACAAAGTATACTTAAATTAAATAATTGTAAATTAATACCCAATGAATATTCTTTTTAATTGAAGATAAGTTATTAAGAATATTCAATTTAAGGATACTTTAATTTAGAGTATCAGCCATATCAAATTAAAAAAGTTATAAAAGATACACATTGAAATAAAAGTACAATTCTAATCTAAAACACGTGTTTATTTGTAGATTATTAAAAGGTTAGAGATATAGAGATTTATAAAGAGAGTTTATAATTGTCATTGGATTTGTAATTTACAAATAAACACGTGTTTGTAAACATTATCAATTAAACTATAAATGTTTATTTTATAAACTCTCTTTTTTAGTACCTTCCTACTGGAAAATCTTTGAGATACTCTAAAGGAATTAAAAATAGTTTATAAAATAAACACAATCCTTTCTTTTGTAACACTCGACTACCTTTAAATCTTTATAAATCTCTTATAATTATGGAAGATACAAGATTTGATTAAGACTAAAATGTAATGAAGATATAACTAAAAGTAGTGATAATGAAGTTAGAGTTGTAAAAGTAAGATTTATAATTTAGTACAATTACATTATAAGATACCAAAAGTTTATCATTTAGTGATTACTTTTTATTATACTAAATTAATTACGGATATATTTAAAATCTTATAATAAAGCAAATTAGTATTTATCTAAACTGTGTGTTAAAGTAAGAATCTATAAAAAACCATTTACCGTTATAAAGATTTACTTTTTAATTATAATTTAAAACTATACTAGAATTATTTAACATGGTGTAATGAATCTTAATAGGATTAATCATTGTATTACATATTCTTTATAATACAGAATTGGAGAAAGACATAAAAAGAATATTTCTTCTAAATCAGTACAAAGAAATAAAAGTATTGGTGTAGAAATTAATTCATTTGATAAATCTATTTGAATTCTTAACTGAATTCGAATTAAAAGTTTTTTTTTGTATTCTTTTTTTAAATATTCATTTAGAAAGATCCAATGTGTGATATCAAATATTAAAGATTCTTCTACACTTGATAATAACTTAATATTGCATTAAACTATTTGTATAAAGAAATAAGATATCCAATTTTAATACCAAAATCTTTTATTGGGAAAGTATCAAAAGGATAATGAAGATATTAAAGTATATTTTAAAGATATGATTATGAATGGAGAATTACAATACTAATTATAAAACATCAGGAGAAGACAGTAGAAATATACTTTTCCATTTATTACTCCAGTGTTTACTATGTGATAAATTATTATTAGTATTATAATTGATAAATAACTAGACCCCCTAAAAAATATACTAAGAAAACTTGGATTCATAAAAAGGTTTATTTCTCCTTCCAACACGAACCTACGTCTACTAATGTAAAAGATAAATCTAATAATACGATGAAATAAACTCTTAATGAATCCAAATCATTAGAAAAGGATGGCTTATCGGAATCTACCCGAACTTACTATGTCCGATAAGATATTCATTTGTTTAGATAAGATATTCATTTATCCAATTAAGATATTCTTTGGTGTATTTATTACTTTTTATTAATCTGTTGCATAATGGCAATGTTCTTAATTGATTTAAATCCTTATAAAAGAAAGTCTAGAAGAAATTGGCAGAGTTGTAATAGTTTGTTCTTGTTCCATACACTTACAAGACCCTCTACTAAACATAGTAATAAAGTTAAACTATTTAATATATTTCTACATTTTTATTATATTGATTCTTAAATATTAGAAACATAAATTAGTTTGATTCGACATAAACTATTCAAATAGAGAATTTTTTAATTTATTGAAGATATTTATCTAATTTTTTTAGGGCTGTTCTGTACTTCAAAGTTAAAGATTAATTAAAATTTAGGTACTACAAATCTTAGTTTAAATAACCTTTAGATTAAGTTTAATTGTACTTTTTATAACAATTCAATTGTTAGTAGACGTAGAACTAAATGTATTTTATCAATAATAGATTTATAAAACATTGTAATTTAAAGAGTATTCAATATTAGAGTATTAGAGAGTATCTCACAACAATCATAAAAAAAATAGAGAGAACTAAACCCCACTAGAAGATTGTATACAACAGTTCAATTGCCTACCTAAACATAAGTTCTTTAAATTATTTAAATACTTTAGATTTTCTATTAAAAAGACTCTTAAACACCAATAAAAAGATTCTCTTTATGTTTAATCATTTACTCTCTCCTTTTACTATGTCCTATTAACAATCTTTATTTTATCTTCTAATTCTTATTTGATAAGAATAAACTTTTCCTATTAGAAGATTGTAATACAATAAATAGATTACCATTTATTAAAGGGGATAAGGATTGATCAACACACCTCCAACTATATTATCCATAGTAACACAATCTTCCATTGATTGTCCCTTAATAAAAGTAATTTGTAATGTTTTATAAACCTCCTAGTGTACTCACCACCTTTATTATTCTCCAGTACCAAATAGGAATATTCACTAGAACAATCCTATTGAATAATCCCATTAGAATATTTTTGTTATGTGCATCTCAGATCCATCTAGTGAATATCCTCTTAATTACTCTAGTACCCCCCTTGTGAAATAGTTTACATTAATTTAAAATAAATACTTTTGTATTCTTTTCTATCTATTTTAATTTAGATTTAACTGTCTCTTCAGAATATCTTTAAACTCACTATTCTTCTCTAGTAGTATCATTTCTAATCTTACAATAGATTTCTTCTTTATCAGTCTAATTCCATTTGGTGTCTCTCTCAAACTTATTGTAGTACACTTGTACACTTTTATTAATACCTCCTAATAGCTTTACCCTCCCTAATTTGTATTGTACCTTCTTTTAAATAAATCTAAAGACAATCTCTATCCCACCTATTTATACCAATTACCAAATGTAAACAAAAAGGAGTATTTTAAACCTTATAACGTACTTCTCTACAAATACTGTTTTGTATCTTTCTTTAAATCCATATCTTCCACCTCCTTCCCCTTATAGTTGTTTCTCCACTCTATCTATTGTTTGTTATTAAAGGGTCTTTCTCTACTATTAGGAATATCAATAATTCTAACTTATAAACTACCAGTACGTTACTATTCTAAAGAACTTATTCTACATTCCTTTCCTTATGACCAACACTCTCACAAAAGAATATACCATCTTAAGTCTTACATTTATAAATATCTACTAAATTATTATGTACTATTCTTATAATCTTTTTATTATTGCATCTACTTCTTTCCTGTAGATCCTTTTAAATACAATCTTATAAAAGAAAAGAATTCTTAACCACCTGCCATAATCAATCTTATCTCACATTCTATTATTAATCATCTACTATGAACACTATAGTCTATTGAGTACCGGACTCTTTTGTTTTGCTTTTATTCCTTTTGTTTACAATTTAATTAATAAGAATTAAATAAGTTACATTCTCTTTTCTTTATAGAGGGGGGGGAGAATACCTAATGAAAAATAAAGATAAATTATGATTGTGATTGATTTGGGAGAAGAGACTTTTAATTATGATTTTATAACAATATACTATATCCGTTTATAAAACAAATTTATTACTTTGTATTAGGCACTAATTATTTAGGATAATTGTTAAATTCTTATAAAAATATTTAATGTCTAGTAAGCTTTGTTATTTAAGAAAGACTAAAATTCATTTGTGTAAACTGAAATTAGAAATTATTATCATAATGTAAAATATATATAGACTTGTATTACACAAAGAAGTAATACAAACTAGAACTAAGTGTTGATATAAACATACTTTATTTCTAATAAAGTTTTTAATCTCTATTAATAGGAAGGAAAGATCCGAAAGTAGTACGATGAAACATTCAATTATCTTAACACTTTATAAAAAATGTTTTCCCAATTTAAATATATTAAATTTATTTCGAAATTAAGAAATATTCAATTATTTTACAAACTAATTGTACTGTAAGGAAGAACAAAGTGATTAACTTTTTATATTCTTCTGTGTATGAGAATTTAAGATTTATTCTGTGTAGTTTATAAAATAAATTAAAAATTCTTATAAGGAAATTTTAATCTATCATAAAGTATAATTTTAAGAAACACATATTTATGTGGTTTATGTTTACTAAACACCTTTAAATTATTTTATTAGCAAACACTTTATTTACATTATTTATTTCATTTCAATAAAGTCTCTAATGTAAAAATAAATTAATCATTCTCTAATATCAAACAATATTTAAGGAAAATAACTAATATCCCCTAATGTATTGTGAAGATTTTGAGGCTTACTATAAAGATAATTTACAACTTTCAGAAAATGATTTTAATACTCTTATGAAATCTCTCGATTCAAATCTCCCACAATGCTTTAGAATCCTTAATTCTCCTTTTTCCTCAAAGATTAGAGAAGAGATAGCTAAGATACCCGGAATAAAGAAAGTAGATTATATTGAAGATGTATACTTATTAAGTAAGAGAGCAATAAGAAATTATAATTTTATAACTAATCAAATTTTATTGGGTACAATTCAAAGACAAGAGATAGTAAGTATGATAACTGTCTTATTAATGGGAGTAGAAAAGACACACTATGTACTAAATCTTTTTGCAGCACCTGGTTTTAAAACTAGATTTTTGCTAAGTATAATTAATAAAGATGGTCTTGTTGTAGCCATGATAATTATAAAAAGAATCTGCGTAATCTATTAAAGAATCCTCATGAATCACTCCTTGTGACTTCTTACGATGCCTATGATTTTCCAATATTAAATTTATCTAATGGAAAGAAGTTTGATAGGGTTTTATGCGATGTACCTTGTTCATTTGATAGGACAAAAGGAAAATATTTTAATTTTAATTTTAGTTGGAATTTTAAAAAAGCAATTGATTTATTTGATATACAGTACAATATACTGAAAAGAGCAGTAGATTTAATAAATACAGATGGTATAATAGTTTATAGTACCTGTTCTTTGAATCCTTTAGAAAATGAATGTATAATACAGAATATCGTTATCAATGAAAATCTAGAAATTATTGATCCTTTTACATTTATTCAAGAAAATGAAAAACTAAAAGAGTTTTTAACAAGACGAGGACTTAAAACTTGGAATATTCAAGATTGTAAACATAATAAATTTCTAATTGAACCAACCACTCTAAAAATAGGATTAGAAAAATGTATTAGAATTTATCCACACGATAATAACACAGGTGGATTATTTGTAGCCTTATTAAAAAAGAAATTAAGAAATGATAAAGAGAATGTTCACTCTCACATTGAAGTTTATCCAAAGGAAGTTGAAGTTTTAAAAAATCTTTATAACAATTATGATGACATTAATATTGTAAGGAGATACAATTCTGACAAATTTTTGTACAGAGTCTCTAAAGAAATTAAATTTATATTGTTTAATAACAATGTAAAAGTATTTTCCACTGGTTATAAAATTATGGAAAAGAAAGAAGAAAGTGAATCTGGTAATAAAATTAAAAATATTTTATACGATGAGAATGTTAAAGCGGATAAAACATACGAATTGAGTAATTTAAAAAAAGCATTAGGAAATATGAAACTAGAATCATCGTCTGATAAAAAGCCCCTTATTATAAATGTTAAGGATTTTAATATAAATTTAGTAGGATATTTGGAAGATGATACTTTGAGTATTGATGCTAATGATGTTTTAAAATGGGGATTGCTTGATTTTATTTAATTAAAATAGTTATAGTTTGAATAATTTGTAGTTGTGTAGATCGATAACCACTAACTAATTTTTAATGGAATTCTATTTTTGTATTTTTTAAAGGTCATTTGGTTTAGATCCCCACCATTTTACTTTATTACGTGTTTGTAGTACATTTGAATATGTTTGTAGATTTATAAAGAACTTCATTGTATCCCTTTAAAACACATATTTCTAAAGATAATAGAACTCTCAATCTGAGTGTGATTCCCCCACTCTATATAAGGGTGTATAAACTACAAATTACCACTATTTATTCAAATAAAAATTCAAAGATAATAGAACTCCCAATGTAAGTGTAAGTCTTTCTTTTATTCGATAACATAATTAAATATTTTACTACTTTACACAATAAAATAAATTATTCTTTCTAATACAAATACTTTAGATTCTTTTCTAAACGATCTTTATATTCATTTAAGATAGGAGATGTATTACATTAAAATTTAAACCTTCTTTTTAGTTATGTTGAGAATATTTAGTTTTTTACTACCTGAGAGATCTACAATAAATAAGATTTCTTCCAATAATACAAATAAGATTATTATTATATTTATTTAATTTGTACCCCACAATTATTATTTATAATTCTTAATACGGTACTATTATGCACAGTGTTGGTATAGATAATCACTTCATTATTTTACTAAATCACAGTTACCGTCTTATAAATTGTAATTATAGTATAACTGAATATAAAAACAAATACGAAGCACTATTATGAATAAATAAAAAGATATAAATTGGTATAATTTGTGAGTATAAAAGTGTAGAACCAATTCCTTTTACTTATTAAGTGAAAGTATCCGATTTACTAAAACTTATCAATATTTAAAGATTGTTTTTAATTAGAGTGTGTCTTAAATCTTGAATAAGTGGAACCTTAAGATAATACAAATAAAAGATAAGAAAGTTAAATAAGAAACTTAAATTATGATAATGTATAAATTAGTAATTGTTTATTCTTTCAAACACACTTTATTATTCTGTTATAAATCAAATAGTAGATTTTCATCAGAACAAGAATAAAATGAAAGATTAGAAGAATCTTCTTTTAGTAAAATAGATTGCATTATTCTTTCATTACATTCCCCCCCTATTCTTAGGTACCATTCAACTTGTTTCACATGTACTTCTATCTTTACAATTTGAATTGTTTGCAGGCTTCTCTAAAGAATAAGAAGATGTATTCTCTAAGATTCCATCATTCTCATCTCCTACACAATCTTTAGAATATTGTAAATTATCCTTTTCATATGTTACACTTTCACTAAACCCCAATAAATTACAAAGAGTTTTATAAGGATACTTAATAATTCTTATAATAAAATTCTCCTTATTTTGCATTTGATGTGGATCTTTTAATATTTTATTCTTTGATGTAATGAATCTTTTTGTATCTTTTATTTTATCTACAGGTTTATTATTTTGAAATGTAAATAATTTTATAAGTCTACTTTGTTGTCCTTTATTCTTGTGATAAACATTTTTACAATAGTTTAGAATTGGATTGTTAATTGACTTTTCGTACATCTTTAATATAAAATATAATAAGTTTTCTTTTAAGAATACTAAAATATCTCCTAACATATACTTTATAAAATCCCATACTAATCTTTTTACAATACCACAAAAAGACTTTTCTGCTTTTAATATATTAATAAGTTGTTGTACCTTTTCAGATTGTATAAAATCACTTAAATTAATTTTTATCTTTTTTAAGGGGGGTTTTGGTTTATTAATTTTATTTTGTTTGTTTCGTACTTCATTTAACATTTCTAAAACCCATTCGGATGGAATAATACGAGCAGTAGAACTAAAATTCTTATCATTGAATTGTGGTACCATAAAATTCTCTTCTGTGTCACTGTCAATTACTTTATCCTCGGAATAATTATTAAGTGATTCTTCTTTACTTTGTAAATTAAAAGTATATGTATCTAAAGTGTTTTTATATCCTTTGGAATAATAAGAAGCAATTTCTTTTTGTAAGAAATGATATCCTATTGTTGTAATGAGAGTTATTAATACAAGTTTAGTTTTTAAATAATTTGAAGAAAACATACTTTTCAATGGGGTTAAATTTATCAAATAAATCTATGAGATTCTGATCAAAAGAATATTATTGTAAAAGATAATTATACATTGAGGAGATACATAAAGAATCAATAGAATAATACATTCTAAAGGGATAGAAAAGTAATTAATTTATAAGGATTCTATTGATTGTTATATTCCCCAATAGATTTATTAACAGGATATTGTCAATGCAATTATCTTTATTAGAATAGATTAGAATATTATATTGTGTATTTTTTCTATCCACATTTTAGTATTATGCCATTCTACCTGACAGTACCACCCTAGTATGTTTCACCCTGTTTACTAAATATTCTTTAGAATTACAATTATTAAATTTATAGTTCTATGTGGTGACAAGTTGTTACGTTCTATTGGTCTAGAATTACAAATGATATCGGTTTATACTGATAGTGGATGATCATTGATATCAATCTCTGATAATATCAACTCCCAATGTATTTAATTGATTTACTAAATAAATTCAATTTTCTTCAACTAACACTGTCTATTTCTATGTTTGTTTAAGATTTACAATCTTTGTCATAAGATAAATAATTATATAAATGTCTATTACTGTATCTCCGTTTGCCATACATCAATTACATATTCTTTATAGATAAATTCTCTTTAAAAGATTATTCCATAAATAGTTAGTTACAAATTGAACTGTATTTATCAATTGTACAATCTAGATTATGTTTCCTTCTGTAAATCAAATTGAAGGTTATAAACATTTTATACTATCAATGAATAAACTTAAATATTATCTCTCATAAAAGTGGAGAATAGATTAGTGTCTAAAGAGTATAAAAGGATCTGTTCCATAATGAATATTGATTATCTAACTTTTAGTAAAACTTAAAAATATACTTATAAGATCCAATTATTACCATTTATTACACTGATCTATTCTCCAATTTGTTAGGGGATGTGAAGAAATAGTTATTCATATTATTTGTAAATGAATATTTCAACTAAGTTAGAAACAACTACAAATTGTGAAGAGATAGAATTCAACCTTCCATAAACAATAAAATTCATTTATTTCTTTACTTAAACATCTTTATTTATGATTTTAAATTTCTATAGAAGAGTAATTAATTAAACTATCTTATAAGGAGATTGTACGTATAATTAATAAATATTTATTAGAGCTATCAAAGTAGAAACATACGAAGAAAAGGAATTGGAATAAATAATAGGGAGGTAGAACTACAGAGAGAAATCATATTAGTATTCGCAAAAGATCAAATGTTTCTAGAATCAAATTGTACCTGACAGAAAAGAGTTTAAAAGATATTACACAACTTAATAAATTAGGAATTGTTTTACTCTTATATTCTTCCGTGTCCTTTGATAAGGTTGAAACCTTCCAGTCTATTAAAAGGATACTTCTTAATAGTAGTTCACCATGTTTCATTCCAAAATAACTTTTACTAGACATTTAAGTGTATTTTAAAATTAAATCCACAATCTTACCAATTGTCTTTATTATTTAAACTGGGAATTAACATTTTATCTTCTTCTACAGATTATTAAAAAACAAAGAGAGTAAAAATTTTCTTATAAATTCTGAACAACACAAATCAAAAAGAGAATTTCTAAAATCATCAGCCACACTTTTCTCTGTAATTCTAGAAAACTTCTCAATGTAAGCAAGTGTTTGTTTATAGATTTTACATACTTTAGATCTGTTATCTACTGTGACACTGTCTCTAGTAAGTACTTTACCTCTGCAAGTGTAACTGGATGTGATTCTTCTAAATCCAACTCTTCAGTAATAATAAAGTTTTAAAAAAGGATGTGATGAAGAAAGAAGAATAATTATTACAATAGTGCATTTATAAGAGTATTTAATTATTGAACTATTTCTTTAATCGTTATTTAAGACGATGATGGTTGTTATAAATAATTTATGTTAAGTGTTTGTAATGGATTTTTTATTTAGGAGAAATAAACATCTCTCAACAATAGTTGTTAAAGGGATAAAATTAATATTACAAACTTTCATAATATCTATTTAATTATTTTAATTATATTGAGTATGAGAGGAAATGCAAAAGATGATAATCACCCTATTATAAAAAGTTAGTGAATTATTTTTTAACCCCTCCAAAGTTGAAAAATAAGAAATTGCTAAGTAGTAAATTTATGTGTTAAAAGCGTATTTTATTGTTATGAGTGTGTTTAGAATTAGGATTCAATAACAATAGTGTCTTTTTCAACTCATTTTAATGTATTTTTAAGCAGTCTCCCAAAATATCGGTCATTTTCACATATATCTACTCTATGATTTATTGAAAAGCGATTTTAAGACCATTTATAAATATTAAATAAAAATATATCATTTGTTTGTATATCATTTTCTTCTTTTACTTGGACTTATATGCACTTTTTACAAAAAAACACGAAATTTATCACTTCGAAATTTTGATCAAAAATAGAAAATAGAAAAGGAGATTTTATTGATCAAAATCGATCAAAATTGTTATAAACAATACAAGTAAACTACTAGACATGTATACATTGAGAATATAACACTAATAGTACCACTGAACTGATGTATTGTTAAATTTATGAGATTTTATTTTTTTGTGATCAATCAATTTTTCTAGAAATTTCTAAAGAAAAACTATAAATTAATTTTTTTTTCTTTACCCCTATTATGGCAAGTAAAAATTCAAACAACACATTTTTATTTCCCATCGAAGACAATGATCAACAGATTGATTTTTATGGTCAAGAAGAAGATCGTTGTCTTCACCCACAGCAACCAAACATCATTACCATTGGTAATGGTAGTAAAACTTTAGATGTAGCCTCCGTCTTTAGTTTTACTCCTGTAAATAGACAAAATCCTGTAGAAGAGGTCCCACAAGCTACAGGTGAAGTGTTAAACGATCAGACTAACACCATAAATGTTAGTGAACACTTCTGTGGAGAAATGGACAATAGCTGCAACTTTTGTGGATCTTTATATTTTGCAGAAGAAGCAAATATAAATGGAGAATACAAAAGTTGTTGTCACTTTGGAAAGGTTAAACTCCAAAGGACTCAAAGATATCCAGAACCTCTGAAGGATCTTATGTCCAATAGGAGTAATCCTTTCCATAAAAATTTTAAAGCAAATATCAGATCATACAACTCTTCTCTTTCTTTTGCTTCTATGGGAGCACAAATCGAAAGTTTATCTAATGGTCCCTATTGCTTTAAAATACACGGCCAAGTGTACCACAACACTTTCAATTTAAGTAATTCTTATGGGCAGAGAAAATATTCTCAGCTTTATGTTGTGGACACTGACTTGGCTACTGATACAAGACTTTCTCTTCCACACAATACTTCATGTAATAGGGAGGTCATGAGAAATCTTGATACACTAATCAGAGAGGTCAACCCATATGCACATGCATACAAAACAATGTCTGAGATTGAGGCCAATCAAAGACAAAATGGTATGCCTATTAAAGACATTAGTATGGTCTTTAATAGAAATATTAATAGAGATCAGAGGAGATATAATGCTCCTGTGGCTAATGAAATAGCTATGATCTTTACGGATCCAAATGGAGAACCACCATTTGAAAGAGACGTCAGGGTCTATTCAAGAAGAGAAAACAGGGATATTGTACAATTAAATATTCTTAGTCCTCATATAGACCCTATGTCTTATGTTCTGTTCTTTCCTCACGGAGAATCTGGTTGGCAACCAAATTTGAGACTACCTTCATACCATGGAGATCTTCAAAAGATTTCCCTACTTCAGTATAAAGTATCTCAAATTTGTGTTAAAAGGGGGGTATTTAATCCCATATTGTGGGGAGGTAAACTCTTCCAACAATGGATAGTAGATTCTTATCTACAAGTTGAGGCCAACAATCTTAACTTTATTAAACATAATCAAAAGAAGTTAAGAGTAGATTACTATAAAGGGTTGGTTGATTATGTTAATAATGGTGAGAGTGCGACATCAAGACCCGTTATCCTACCCTCTACATTTCAAGGGTCTCCTAGAAATATGAGGGAACGTTACCATGATGCAATGGCCATAGTAACTAAATATGGTAAACCCGACCTATTTATAACTATGACATGCAATCCTAATTGGAAGGAGATAAAAGACAATCTCTTTGAGGGGCAGTCTCCTTCCGATAGACCCGACTTAGTAGCTAGGGTATTTAATCTTAAGCTTAAGTCTTTAATGGGAGAACTATTGTCTGGGAAAGTGTTCGGTGATGTTGTGGCTCATGTTCACACAATCGAATTCCAAAAGAGGGGCCTTCCACACGCTCATATTCTAATTATACTGAAGGACAAAATCGACAGTGTTTTTAGAATTGTTGAGTTAGTATCTGCAGAGATTCCAGGACCCTCTGAAGATAAACAACTTCATGATATTGTCATGAAGCACATGATACATGGACCATGTGGAGATGTAAATCCACTTAGTCCGTGTATGGAGAATGGTATTTGTAGTAAAGAATACCCAAAGGAGTATGTAGAAAATACTTCTATACATAGGGATGGATATCCTTTATACAAGCGGTCCAGGGGCGGTGCCGTGTATACTGTTAGGGGGAAGAGTGTGACAAATGCCAATGTTGTACCCCACAACAAATATCTTTTAAAGAGATATAATTGTCACATAAATGTTGAGGTGTGTACTTCAATTAAATCAGTCAAGTACATCTTTAAGTATATATATAAAGGGTATGACTGTGCTGACGTACAAATTACAGACAATAACGAAATTGATCATTATGTCAATTCTCGATATGTCTCAGCACCCGAAGCAATATGGAGACTATGCGAGTACAAGATGCACGGCAGATCGCATAAAATTATTAGACTTCCTGTTCATCTTCCAAGAGAACAAATGATTGTTTTCGAGGAAGGACATGAACAAGAGGCTATAAGAAGTAGCGACGTGCAAAGTACTCAGTTACTCGCATGGTTCAAATTGAATGAAAGGGATGAAAGTGCAAGAGAATATCTATACACTGAAATTCCCTTTCATTATGTATTCGTGAGAGGTGAGTGGAAGAGGAGACAGAGGATGCCCGGGAAAGTCATTTTTCGATTATATGCTGTTTCTCCTTCTGATAAGGAGAGGTTCTTCCTTAGACTGCTCCTTTTAAACGTTAAAGGGGCAACATCTTTTGAATATCTCCGTTCTTTTGAAGGTGTTGTTTATACAACATTTGAAGAAGCTGCTGAGGTAAGGGGATTATTGCAAAATGATCTCGAGTGGGACAGGGTACTTGAAGAAGCAGTCAGCACTCAGACACCTGGAAACATTAGGTATTTGTTTGGGTACATATGTTCCTTTAATAGGCCTAAAAGTCCGCGTGTATTGTTTGAGAAGTTCTACGAGGATATGATTGAAGATTTTCAATCAATTGAGAACCCTCGAGATAGACTGCTCTCAATACTTAAAGACATTGTAAACTCTCATGGTTGGAGTTTACAAGCGCTTGGATTACCCGAACCAAGTGTATATATTGAGACCAGAAACAATCAACGATCAAATAAGGTTGTTGATGTTAAAGAGATGGTAGATTCTCTTAATGTGAAACAACGGGAAGCATTTGATCAAATTGTTTCAAGTGTTGGTCATGGAGGGTCTTTGTTCTTCCTTGATGGCCCTGCTGGATCGGGTAAAACTTACCTGTATAATGTCTTGACAGCTTATCTCAAGAGGTTAAATAAGTCTGTTGTTCAGTTGGCAACAACTGGTATAGCAGCAGATCTTCTTGAAGATGGTAGGACAATTCATAGTGGCATGAAGCTTCCAGTGCCACTTAATGAATTAAGCGTGTCAAGACTACAGCCAAACACGGGAGAGGGGTTCAAAGTAATGGATGCTTCATTAATTCTTATTGATGAGGTATCCATGATGTCCAAGTATGCGCTAGATGCAATAGATGAAGTTCTAAAAAGACTTCATGGGTCTAACGATGCTTTCGGAGGCAAGACAATATTATTAGGAGGGGACTTTAGACAAGCCTCTAATATTGTCATTAAAGGTACTCCCCTAGACATCATTGAGCGTTCACTACCAAGTGCCCGATCTTGGATAAATGTGAACATCCTCAGGTTGGATGTAAACATGCGGAGCTCGAACCAAGGCATGTTTACAGATTGGCTGTTGTCTATTGGTAATGGGTCCTCCAATGATCAAGGGGGTCAAGTTGTAATTCCAGATGTGTATCTGGAAAGGAATGATTTGGTCACTTCAATCTTTGGTGATCAGATGATAGAAATTGGAGATGAATCCATCTACAATAAAATCATCTTGACTACAAAGAATGATCATGCCAATATGATAGATGGCAAAGTCTCTTCCCTGATCCGTGGTACAGAGAAGTTCTATCGTAGTGCGGATACAATTGTCTCAGATGACTCGAATGAGACAATGAGATATCCGACTGAGTTCTTGAACAGGCAACAGCCTTCTGGTATGCCCCCTCATGAACTCCGGTTAAAGAAAGGATCAGTAATAATGTTACTGAGAAATCTTGATCCGAAGCGGGGTCTTCTCAATGGCATAAGGCTATGTGTACAAGAGTTACATAGTAACTTTATAGTCGGCCAGGTGATCAGTGGGAAGTCCAGGGGCATTATTGTATCAATACCAAGGATTGATATGATGCCCAGTGAAACTGTCTTGCCCTTTATGTTAAGAAGAAGACAGTTCCCTGTAGTGTTGTCTTTCGCAATGACAATACACAAATCCCAGGGACAGTCTTTTGACAAAGTGGGTGTGTACTTACCGGAACCTGTATTTGCACATGGACAGTTATATGTTGCACTATCTAGGGTGCGAAATGGTTCAAACTTGAAGGTATATTTACCTTCAGATGCAAATGGGAAGACAAAGAATATTGTCTACCGTGACTTGGTAGATGTAATTCGCTAAGTGTCTAACTGTTTGCTTTCTCCAGCTACTGTTGGAATAGGGAGGATGTGATGATGTCATCAATGTTGCTTCCTATATTCAGGTACTAAACATAGCAAACCTCTAGCATTTTTTTTTTGCTATTCAAGGTGAATGTTCTTAAATTAAGATTTGAAACATTTGGAAATTCTACTAAAAAAAATAAAATAGTTGTTAACATACCTACAAACTAACTATTCCCGTTCTTAGAACGGGACTAGCTCTGCTAGT
>CAWUHP010000016.1:0-25537 GCA_963922035.1 Amblyjoppa proteus | reverse complement strand
CATTAGATCGTCATAGTTATTTTTTAATTCTTTTTTGAATAAGAAATGTCTCCTATTAAAAACATAATTTATACAATGTATCTCTTTTTTCATATTTTTTTAGATATACAGTAAAACCGTTTTCAAAAGATAGCCATCCGTTTTGGACCAAAGATGGTCATTTTGGGAGATGGTCCTATGAGAGAGGAAGTAGTAAATTTTATAGTAAAAAAGTAACAAATGTAAAAAATGAAATATAAATCAGTTTTTATTGAAAAATCTTTAATGTTTGTTATCAATTATCAGATAAGGGTATTTATTTAAAATATATTTATATGGGATGGAGGTAACTACATCTCATAACAATGTTGATTGTCTTTATTTCTGATTGACGAAATGGATTAAACTAGAAACCTTGTTTCAGATTGTTGAACTAAATTGACTAAAGTGTAGTTGGAAAGCTTGATTCCATTTTTTTTTATCCTTAGTATATAGCAAAGACACGTTTTATAATCTACATTATTGTCTTATTTTTTTAATCTCATCATCTTTAACACCATCTAAAATACTGAACAAGTAAAATCATCATTATCCTCTTCTTCCTACATGTTGTATAATCTAAAAAGTTTTTTTTTCTAACAGAGAACCATGTTTTGTCACCATCTTTTCTATTATGTAAACTTAAAAGATTCAAATCTAACTTCTCTGAAATGTTTCGTTTTGATTCTTTAGTGTATATTTCAAATATCATTTTATCCGCGCTAGACAATTTATTACTAAAAGATCATTTTAAAAACAGAGTGTGATTTTTTTTCGATTTTACCGCCATCCATCCATCTTTTATATATAACAATGTCTAGTAGTGCTTTTTAATACAGTCCGTTGCATAATCTTATGACACCCCCTATTTTTTAAGAAACTAATGTTTCTAAAGAGCTTAAAAAGTCCAGACCATCATATATTGTATCTATTTTGTTATGTAAACTTAAATATATAACTGTCTTTTAATATTAACCTTTGAACAATGATGAATTCAATAAATTTCTTATTTTTTTAAAATAAGGTGTTGCAAAATCTTATGACATTTTTTAAAAAATACTATTTAATAGCTAATAGAGCCTCCATCATTTTCTATAACCCTTTTTATTCTAGTTTCCATTGAGTCAACCAGCTTTTTACATAGCCTTAAGCTTATTTCTTCCCAGTTTTTAATTATTGAAGTTTTTAGTTCATCTAAGGTATTGTAGACCTTCCCATCAGCATAAACCATCCTAGCAAGTTCTCCCCATAGATTTTCAATTGGATTTAAGTCTGGTGAAAATGCGGGCCAGAACATTGTCTTTATATTTTTAGCCTCAAACCAATTTTTAGTGGAGGCAGATACATGCGTTTTTGCATTATCTTGTTGAAAAATTATGTTTGAAGAATTTTGTTCATTAATATATGGTACTAAGAAATCATTAAGTATGTTTTGATACTTAATACTATTTACTGTTCCATTAATGAATGCCAATTTTGACTTTCCATTATAACTGAAACAACCCCAAATCATAACTGATGGGCCTCCCATTGCTCTACGCGAATAAACAACTTCTTTTGTGTTTAATCCAGCCCAATAATAGTTGAAACCATCTGGACCATCTAAATTGAACTTATTCTCGTCCATAAACACGACATTCTTCCAGTTTTCCCCTAAATCTTCGTATTTACCCGAAAAAATAATTATATTTTTCTTATGGGTTTTGGTATGAGAAGGCTTGCGTTTTATTTTCCTCCTAGAAAGCTTGCCTTCCTTTTTAATAATTCTAATTAATGTAGTTTTATGTACATTAAGCCCTAGTTGCGACTTTATAGAATTTGCGGTTATGTTTCTTCCGCTTGCAAGTTTAATTACTCGCGACCTTGCCCTAAGAGAAAGCTTTTTAGGCCTTCCAGTAGATTTCTTTGTCCCATTAATATCTGGGTTTTCGAGGAATTTAGCTATTACTCCTCTTGACCTCGATATTTCTTTACTGATTTCGGAAATTGATTTTTTAGCCTTTCTCAGTAATATGATATTCTATTTCTCTATCTCATTCAATCTAGTAGCTTTACTCATTGAGGGGTTACCAAAAACTTTCTTTATATATAATTTGGAGAGGAAATTTCCCCTCCAAATCCAGAACTGTCATAAGATTATGCAACACCTTTTTTTATAAAAAAGAAAAAATTTTAAATATCTCTTTAAGCTGTGAGTATTACTATAAATAAAGGTGATAAACAAAGTTAAAACATGAAAAATACAAAAACTTGTTAGTATTTATTTGTTTAAGTCAAAAAACTCGATAGTATTTCAAAAAAATGGGGGTGTCATAAGATTATGCAACGGACTGTAAATATTCTACATTTAACACCTTATCATGAAAAGTTAATAAGGATGTCATTAGCCTCGTGAATATTTAAGGTTAAAACATCTAATTATTTCATTATCCAATGGTGAAACTTACTAGTGGTATGGGCTGTTAGATAACAAAACATAATGTTGTATGCACTCGATAAATAGGGAAAATATAAATTAAATACCCTTATGTTTAATATTGTCAACACTTAATGTTGCTTACTTTAACCTTAGGATGGCACGATGCGTTATTTAGAAATGTGAGAATATTATACTTTTTCAAAACCAACCTTTCATTTAGTTATTGAACCAGTTTTTAAATTTACACATGGTAATCTTAGCCTTTTCATTGGTGTAGCGATCGACTCCTATTTCATTGAAAATAATATTCTTATAACATCTTGGTCTGAGAGATGTGTTAATAATTGTAGCGCCCCACCATGCCAAACGCACCACCTTAAAAAAGAGAAGTAGACATTGATAAAGATTAAAGATTAATGCATATGTAAAATATAATATTTATCTATTCATTTTTTTTAAGTCTTCTTTTAAATATTATTTCTTCCTCTATTATTTGACAGTTCTTCAATCACTTCACACTTATTGAAAAAAAAGGAAGAGAGTTTTAGTTTTTTATATTTCAGATTGTTATCAAAATCCTTTGCAACAATAACCTTATCACCAATTTATATTTCATATTTTGAATTATGAACAAGTGATTGTCTGTCCATTTTTTTAAATAAGAAGTATAGACGGTGGTAATTTTGCTTCCATCATCATCAGAGTCTATTGCAAATTGAATAAAATCTTAGTCTCGAAGTGCAGTAGTATTATAGTCATGTATACTTAAAAAAAGACCAAACGGTGTCTTTTTCGTAGCACTATGTTTAGCCAGATTGTAGTTATAAAGTACAGTATCAAGAAATTTAATCCACCTTTTTGTTTTAGATTCCACACCATCTTGTTCCTGTTCGAATAAATACTTTTGTAAATACCGGGTAAGTGTCTAACTAAATCTTTACACCTGTCCTTGGGATTGCGGGTGTTTTAGCCTTGAATTTTTAATCTTTATTTTAAACTCTGTTGCAAAGGAATCCATGTCTTATCACAAAATTCTTTGCAATTGTCACTTTGAAGTATAAGATGTGGGACCAGTATGTTTTAAAAAGAGCAATCTAAGATTTCCGTAACTTAAACACTCGTTTTTGATTTTGGTGGAAATGCCCATGCAAACTTAAAATATATCTTAGTGATAATCAAAATTTATAAACCCCTTCAATTCAAGCATTATATCTCGACATATCAATTAAATCATTCATGATACGCTCCATTCGTCTCCTTGTAAAAATGCGAGGTATCTTTTCTTTGACTTTTAGTGGTGAGACTCTGAACAAACTAAGCAAACAGACACTACTTTCCCCATAAAATCTCTTGGAAATATAAAATACGTATCAGTATATGCCTTTTCGACCCTATTTATACCCAATGGTGCGATTTATGGAAATTAGTACATTCTATCGTCATAGCTTCTCTCCGATCTACATGAAAAACTCTTTTGTGTAAAAAATTTTGTCTTTCAAATGAAGAAAATAGTCTATTAATATAAATCCAACAGACCTTTATTTCAATCTCTTTTTGAATCTTTTAAAAAATTAACCATTTTATCTTCTTCTCGGAGAAATAGTATGATGTTTTCGTATTCTAGTTCATTATTTACCTCTGAGATCATAGTAGCTTATTTAAAAAATTTTATTTTACTTAATTTACAAAACTTTTTCAAATCATAATTTTTTTTTGAGCCATGAAGGTCTAGTCTAGTGATTTAATCCCTTTTCCCGAATTTAGAGCCTCAGTTTCTATTCCAGATTGACTACTTTTTAATTTTTGACTCTTAAAATTTGATTCTATAAACCGAATTTGGGGGAGGTGGAGCGTCTGGCGGGCCACAATCGTTTACATACATATAGTAGAAGAACATATATTTTCTTTCTACGTTATAGAACCAAATTAAAGAAGACAATGATAAACCTTTGACTCTGAGATTTCCAAATGGGGAACACAGTATAAAACTTCTTAAGTCCAAATTATAAACCTTTATATGCACATATACACTAAAGTGGCTAACAAATTGTAAGTCATTTATTAATTAAGGGTTGAATACCCAACATACCCTCCTCCAGACGGTTAGTCTCACCTAGAACTTTTCCTTTCAAATCATAATACCGTTTCCGTATATTACGACCATCCTCTGCTATAACTAGATAAGAATAACAACCACATTTTTCGATAACATTACCTGAACTGGTAAATCGCCCAGTATCACTTTATTACCCCCCCCCCAATTTTCTCTTTTAGCGATTCTAACTCCTTGTCTTTTCTCGAATGTCTTTCGTGTCCTTTTGACAACCTTACTAGGATAATTACCGTCTTTTGAGTTTTCACATTTCGTTTCTGTGGGTCTTACATGTCTCAACTAAGGTCTGGTTTGTACATCAGGTTGAAGGATAATCAATTATGACGGTGACGAGATTCATTGGTTCTTAATCTTCTTTATAAGTATATATAGTTGAGTTCCCATTAAATATGTTTTAGTCATAACCACCTTGTGTTCTTATGTCTCAACACTTTTGATTCACTTTAAGACCTGTATCTCTAAATCTCTCAATCACCTTTATAAATTATTCATCATACTTGTCACCATCCTTCGAATGAATTACAATGATATCCATATATAAACTTCTACTTTTGCGCCCCTCCAGTCAACTAAGATCTTATTCATTGTCCTTTGCATAATCTGTGGAGAGTTTTTAAATCCCATTACCATGCTATTCCACTCATATACAGCTACGTCAAATTCAAATACTGTTTTGTGCTTATGCCTCTCCTCTATCTCAATGTGGTAAAATCCTTCTTTCGGATCAATTACTGTAAAGATATTTGAACCTTGCGTTCTCTCTATTATCTCTCTTATGGTTGGTAATGTGAATTGGTCTTTCTCTACTAGATCATTTAACCCTATGAGGTTACTTATAACCCTAACTTCACCACTGCGCTTCTCAATCGCCCCAATCGGATTTCTTAAATCAGACTTTGACTTTTTAATTATACCTCTTTCTTCTAAAGCTTTTAAAACAATTTTTTGTTTTCTCTCTTAAACATTGAGGAACTATCTCTACACGTCTAATCACTTTCTCCCATTTTGTGGTCCTTATGTAACACTTCTATCCTGTTTTGTAAATACTCTCTTGTTAGACTGGTTTAAAATTTCCTTGAATCTCTCTATAACATTTTCCATTTATAAACCTCTTCTCATTTTTTTCTCCACTCCCATATTTAACCTTAGATTCCTTCTCTAATCCACCATTACCATTTCTCTTTATCTGATCCTTTATAATTTCTTTTTCCATTACGCTATCCTTATGAATGCTCGATTTTTGATGACAACTTCTTGCAATATGTCTCTGAACACCGCACACAAAACATTTCATTAGCAGAATTCCATCTTTAAACTAATTATAACACTTTCCTCCATGTGCTTACCTAAACTTTCTCTTTTCTTCGGCTTCTTTCCCAATACTCTCTTCAACAATTTTAGATACAATTTCTATAACTTATAAATTTCTTCTTTCTTTTTCTTATTTTTCCTCCTCCTCCTCCACTTCACTTTCTAAATACTTAATAATCTCATCACAATCGGTAGATCCACTAAAATTTCCTTTAACTATCCAATCCTTGACCCCTTCCAATAAAATCCCACACCATTCTAATATTTACTTTCTCTACTTCTTGCTGTATACATATTGTAGCCTTCACTCTCTTTGCTTCTTGTAACGTTCTGGCCACCTGAACACGAGATTCACTTCTTTCACCACATTTTCTTGTGTTCGCCATGTAAGTCATTTATTAATTGGGGGTTAACTACCCAACACAAAATTAAAAAAAACCATAATTTACTAACACGTTAACCTTTTCAAAATAAGAAGTTTAATAAACTATTCAACTTATCTCTAAAATAAAAGATGAATAAATGGTTGTTATGTTATGGAGAGCTTAAAGAAATATTGGAAGAAGATATTTAATATATCTGAATGAATGCTTGTTTAAATTGCTTATTTTAATGAATCGGTGCGTTTTCTAATTTATATTCTTTTTGACAGGTATCGAAGCGAATTACTGTTATCAACTTCTATACGGGTAGAGTTGTCTAAAATAATTCGGAGTGGTGAAATTAATTATTCAAACACCACACTATCTCCATCTTATCTCCGTAGTTTAAAAACCTCTTAATAGACTTGGAGATAATTGGTTTTATATTTAGCGAAAAAATAATTAAAAAAAATAGAATGAAAATTTATTTTTTTTTATTGACAAAATATAAAATAGTAGCTATTACAACACTCGCAACTATAAATAATATAATAGGCTTTACAAAAATGACAGCCGAGATGTTTTTATTTTCTTCGCGAGGTGTTTGATGATTCACTCCACTTTCCCTCGCATCTATGAGGGTGCCATCTTCATCATGATCAATAGTAATATGAGTATCCACTGGATTACCTACGCGCCCATTTCCGTTATTTGTAAAACCTATTTCATTATATTTAGGTAGATAATAAAGATTCATAACACTTTCATATGTTGGTGGTGGTGAGCGAGGTCTATTTGAAGCAAATACCAACAAACTAAGATGTATAAAGAGAAGAATCATGTTTTGAGCTTTTATAAATAAAAGTACTTTCGCCATTGGGTACGATAGGGAAATCAATTTATATTAGTTTGGAGTCGAATTCATGACGTCACACTATAAAACATTTAAATTAAAAACTTTATATCATTTTTCTAGAAAGTGATAACATCGTAATTATCAAAACAAAAATAAAACTACATATAAAATTTCTTAACGGTTAAACAAAGCTTTTAACATAATTTTTTTTTACATTTTGCCCAATTAAGTAAATTAAAAATAATTTAATTTAATTTAGCAAACTTGAATTAAAACGTTATATTTATGGCTTTCGTCCGCCAATAAGATATTCATATTGTATAATTATACCTTTAATTCATTAAAAATCTTCTTAGGGTATATGTTTAGCATTAAAATATTATAGAAACTAAGTATTCGTCAAAAGGACAATTTTGTGTTTTGGAGGGAAATGTGTTAATAAAGAATTTGGGGTAACCACAACAAAAATGAAAGTAAAACTTCTCAATTAAAATAGAACCGTTGTACAACACTACTTAGAAGATTAATCATAGGACTTATCTGTGTGAATTATTACACGTGACAATGTTATAATAATATTTAGATAAAAACTATATTAGTTTTTCGACATTTCGGAACAATTAATTAAGAATATGATAACGTATCACTATATATAATTGTTGTACCTACCCTATAAATAGCTGGGATAATTATTAAATACCTTTATGTCCAATATTGTCAACAATAATGATAATTTTTTAAGGAAATTTATAAAGCACGATTTTTTCTACAAAACAGATCTAGTCCATTAACAATTTTTTTAGGTGGATAGGTCTTCAATATTCTAGATACTAAAGAATTAAATTTTATCATAAAATTGATAGTTTAAAAATATAAGCACCGTGTATAAATTAACAAATTATATTAAATTATGTACTAATAAATCAAGTTGTCAATAATATTGCACTTGTATGTATTTATTCTTGTCTTTATATATTAAGTGTCAGTATTAAGACAACATTAACTATCATGGTCCAAATTTATAATAGTTGTCACACAGTAAGCTACAGTATGCCATCGTAAGCCTCCTCCTTGGCCTCATAATGTCTAGATCAGTGTTTCCCAACGTGGGGCGTACGCCCCACCGGGGGGCAATCTGAAAATTTAGGGGGCAATTTGAAACTGGCATAACTCAAAACTACCACTTCCTTTTTAGGGTTCTGGGTAAAACATTACATATTTGACAAAAATTTAACAAAAACCCAATGAAAAAGATCGATAGAAAGCCTAATGAATATTTTATTAGAAGTCTTTTCTCTTAATCGTCCACTAGACTCGTAAATTTGTTTCTCGGAATTTTTCATCGTGCTTAGGCACGAAGCAGGCGATAAAAAAGTACTAACATTGCCTCGATTCTATATTTAACATATATGTTTAACTTAAAGTTTAGTATATTTCTGACTTCTCTAACACAATGTTAATTAGATTAAAAATCTTCTTATTAAACGTTTTTAATTCTAGAAACCGTTAACCTGAAACTCGCCAAATTGGCGAGTTTCCGGTTAACGCTTCCAGACTTTGACAACAGTAATACGATCTCCACATATCCTTTAACACCATTATAATACTTTTAGATCGGCAAATTTGTAACTTCTAAAGATTAAAAAAAATGTGGGGGGGGGGGTCATATAAATTTTGGAAGCATCAAAGGGGGGACATGGGTTGAAAAAGGTTGGGAAACACTGGTCTAGATTCTATGACATTGTTCTATTCATAGTATAGAATAGCGGATGGCTTGATAAGATCTCTGAATGGAGGTTAGATTGTGTTATGTTTTGTAAATATTATGTTGGATTTATAAAAAAACATTTTATTGTATTTTACTTGGTTGCTTGGGAGTCGGTGCGTTATCCTAATTTATATTTATTTTACAGATGTCGAAACAAATTGCTCTCATCAAACTTTAAGTTGGTAGAATTGTCTTAGATAGTCCTGAGTGATGACAGTCTTCTTTTACCCACACTAGTCCTGTCTTATCTCCGTGGCTAACTCCACCTCTGGGAACGGACCTGGAGATAGATACTTTAGTTGTGAAAAAATTAATTAAAATTATTACAAAGAGAGGAGAAGAGAAAATAGAAATAGTAGAGGGAGTGGAAGGCCATTACACGACAGAAAGTTTTTAAAATTCGTCAATTCTTTAGTTGTTTGTCAATCAACAATTTTGTTTGATGCCGAACTAAATAGGGATAAGCCTTCCTGAGTATATATAATACCAATACTTATTAAATTATAGGCATTGGATATGAAAAGGCTCAAAAACAAAACAACGCTGTCCTAATCAACTTTAAATGTAGAAATACTTTTTATTGATTGTTCTCCTTTCACAAAGGATTTTAACATTGGTCCACCATAAGGTTTTTTAAATTTCGCTTGCATCCAAAAAGACTTTAACAATCACTGATATGGGGAATATATGCACAAATAAAAACATTTGTTTTGGACCATACTGTGATAATGTATCCTATACCGAAAGCTAAAAGCAACTTTTAATTGTTAATATGTGTTAATGTAGTAAAAATGATGTTTCCACTTTAATTTATTTCGAATTCTCTTTTAAGATTTATATGCCGAAAAAACTTCCGTGCAACATAAAAGATTGTGGGCATCTCTTCTAAATGGCCTGCTCTAGAAATATTATAGAAATATCCGATTTAATCTCTTATCCAATACTTTTGTTTTTAAAATTTTTTAAAATGGAATAATATTGACTGTTGGGTTCTAAGTCCTATAAAAGCTATCTATTGCATAAGGAGTACGTTAACAAAATTGTGTAAAAATCACATTTTTATTAAATGATTAATTCGGTATAAACATATTTGCTAAACATATAATAAAAGTTCTCGGTAATTATAGTTTTTACTAACCAGACGTGTAATCAAACCTAATACCTTTAAAATAGAAAAAATTTACAACTACACACATGTGTTCCTAATGATTTATTTATAGATTCAGATATAACATGAAACATATTAATTGGTTTTTCATAAAGTGACGTCTGATCAATAAATGATATTGCTGATCAAATCGGATTGAATCTAACTGGTTCAATCCCTTTAAATAAAACTATAAATAAAGTAAATTTTCATAACACATGGAATCAAATAAAAACATTATATCTAAAAACACGTTAAAGAGTAGACGAATATTATAGAGTATCATTTATTATACAATGATGGGCCTTCTAAGCACGTCAAATGTGAATTTATATACAACATTACTGTATCACCACTGATTTTATATTGTACTGTTGATCATATAAAAGATCCATTTGTGGGATAGCCCATTAAAATTCAATTACTAACTTAGCACTATAAAAATATGCAATATAAATATTAGAATAATATTCTGTTTTTATACAATGATTTATTACTTTATAAAGTTTCTTTCTCATAGAATAATATTCCTCTTTTTTTATTATCTAAATTTAATCTATCTATCTGTGTAGTTTATTCTTTCTATAAATACGTGTTTTACTATAAGTATTATTTAATGAACAATTTTAAAACTTTTTAGGACTGTTAAAATTAATTCAATCATTTTAGTACTTCTTTCACATATATTTATTCATCCTCCATTTTTAAGTTTTTTTTTACATTTAACATACTAAATCTCCATAAAATATACTTGTATCTTTTTAAGTTCTCTAATCTTTCATTTATTATATATCTAATAATCTTTTAAACTTTAATAGATCACAATTAAATTATTTTGATGTCGTTTTTAATATAATACTTTTATAAACACTTTAATTGATATAAAAAACAAATTCTAAAATAGCTTATGGGAAGCGAGAGAAAAATTATAAGAAGAAGTTGTAGATTGCAAACTCAAATTATTGATTTTACAAATGGGGAAAGTAATAATAAAAAGAAGACTTGTGTAGAAAGCGTACTTAAAAAGCAATCATTAAGTGGTAAATTTACAATTAGTAATTTGAAGCCAGTTAAAGTTGTATTGGCTGACAAAACAAACAGTTCTAAAAACTTAAATTGTTTAAAAAGTACAGAAAGAGACTTTGAGTTTAATACAGTTCTTAAATATTTTAAGGAGTTGATAACTGTAAATGAAAAGAATAAACAACTAAAAAATAAAAAATCAAAGAAAGATAATAAAACTATTGATACATGGAATATTCCAATAAAGGAGATTATTTTAAAAGAAGAAGACAATATTGTTGATAAGAAAGAAGTAATTAAAGTCAACAGTGAAACTTATAAATCAAAGAATATTAGCAATAGAATGTATCAGTTTGATAAAGTGCGTGATTTCTGGAGTTCTAAAGTTAGAAAAGATTAAATAAAATCTTAATTTATTTTTTTGGATTATTATATAATTAAAATCTCAAAGGCACAGAAGAAAATGTAAGTCGAAACTGTAAAACCCAATAGAATCCAAGAGAGAATATTGCATACTTGATGGAGAAGATAAATAACAAATATTAAAAAGATTAGTGTTCTATTAACACTCTTGTGTATAGCCATATGCTCTTGTATGTGAGGAATAGATACAAAAAATATCAGAGAGATTGAAAGAAAGCAAAACACAGAGGAAATATTTTTATATCGTGAGGAAAGCAAAATAACTCCAATCATCATAGAAGAATATCCGTAATTCATACTCGTCAAATTCTTTCGGGGTATATTTATACTTTCTTCCAATCGTAAAACTTCATGTTCAGAATATACTCGGGGAGGATTTCGTTTGTTAAGAATGTGAAAATAAACAGAATTGATAATAAATATAAATTGAGCTATAAAATGGTATAAATAAATTGTATCGTAGCAAATTTCCTTTGTTAAAGTGTGGATTATGGGAATTAACAGTAGAGATATCAAAAAGATTAGGCTAGAAATTTTATAATATTCTTGTGTATCCACTTTTAAAGCATAGAGATGGTAAGAAACTATCATGATAATACTATTTCTCATTCTAGTGTATCTACTTTCAAAGTCTCCTTGTTCTACTAATTTAAAAAAGATAAAATGTATAAAAGTAACAGATAGTCGTAAGAGAATCCTATTTATATCTTCTATTCTTGTGTCTAATCTCTCTTTTCTGCCTTGTTTTCTCCATTTAAAACTTTTTAAATGTGAATAGAAATCAAATAATTTTACCATTCGGGATGAAAAATAAAAAAATAAATAGAATTTGTTGGGTTTAGTGAATAAAGGAGAAGATGGGTAGCCTATTAAAAGACAGGAA
This sequence comes from Amblyjoppa proteus, assembly GCA_963922035.1. Classification (NCBI taxonomy): domain Eukaryota; kingdom Metazoa; phylum Arthropoda; class Insecta; order Hymenoptera; family Ichneumonidae; genus Amblyjoppa; species Amblyjoppa proteus. The sequence continues at coordinate 13,214 of CAWUHP010000016.1, read as the reverse complement.
AAACTGTAAATAGACTAACTTAAAATACTTATTGATAGATGAAAGATATAAAGGAGAATAGAAGCTGATTGGATAGTATTAGTAAAGAACCTGTCATACCCGTTCAACAAATACACACATTTTTGATAACAAAAATAGATATAAATCAATTATACACGTCATTGTTGATTTAATTATTTTAAAAATAAATTATGATTTGATAATAGAAACTTAAATGCTTTACTTTATATTTACTTCAGTCCTAAAGAATAAACATGCTTTGATATTTTAAACTTTATTGATTAATAAACTATTCTAAATAATTTTATACTACATCACAGTCGATATAGAATAATTTTCTTTTACATAATTTTATGTATATCTTACTATTAACTTTTACCAAAACTATATTGAGTAAAACTTACTTTTGTATTATAAAATTAATTTGACCAATCATTATTAATATTAAAGAAAAAACAATCCCATAATATTCATTTAATAAAGGATATTTATCACTTAATAATTTACAATTATGTATTATCTATCTCTCTTACTGTTTATAATTTATAAGTAGCCATCATAGTATCTATAATTAAAATTGATAGATATTTTATTATTAATTTAGTAGGTGTTTATATTAATGATTCTTAGGTAAGTGTTATACTTTTTATGTGATATTTTGATAAATGTATAATTTATATACTGAATCCTACACCATATATCATATGAGAGAGCACTTTACACTCTAATTATTTTTTATTGTATAATTTTGGCTTTAAAAGTAATAAAACAAATTAAGCAAACACTAACAAAAAGAGGAGTAAATCACAACACATAGCTAGTAAATGGGAAGAATAAATTTATTTATAATGTTTTCTATTTGTTTTGTTCTACATAGAATATTTTTGTGCAAAGTAATTAATTGTTACTTCAGATATTGTCAGAAGGAGAATTAAAATCAAATATATAATAGGATATTGTATTACAGCCCAGACAATAAGACTAACTAACTCATAATAGAACGGAATTGCTTCGAAATCAAAGTATCCAGACATATGAAGGGGTAAAAGGAATGTTTATTTGCCTATAAACAAATACAAATTGGTTTGATTTTAATACAAAAAAGAGTAAGTTTGGAGAAAGTTGTAATGTATGTTTTAGTACTGGCTTTTATTTTTTATCATGAATAATTGTTTTCATAAAAAAACATGAAATTTATTTAAAGATTTACTTGTATTGTTTTAATTTCTATTAATTGACAGATTTTGTAAATTAAATATATATCACAGTAATGTAAATCGTTTGAAATTATTAAACAACCCGCTTTACTCTTTAAAAATAAACAATATTAATGTTAGATTGCCTATATATAAACTAAATTTTGTAATATTCAGGTATTATAACCAATTTGTAAACTATCCCTTTATCAAAAGAATTTTCTTTGTTCTTATAACGCATATAATTCAATATTATTGTTTTATTGAAGACACAGGATAAAAAAACCTTTAAAACACGTGAAATTTCACAGAGAATACTATATGGCCTCTAATATAGAATTCCAACATCATCGGATCAATTAAATGTATTTAATTGTAAAAAGTGTTTTTTTAGTCACTAAACTAGACAATTAATCAGTTAATCCAGTATATTAAATTCTCCAAGACAAGCAAATCGATTGATCAACACGCTAATAGTTTCTTTAATATTTTTGATCACACAACTATTTAATGAAAAAAGCTGCCATTGGTGTTACACTTTATCTTTATTATTAATAATCTTAACTAGAAATTTATAATATGATGCGAATAAATTATTTTTGTATAAACATTTACAATTATTTAATATAACAATCCCAATTTGATTTATTTTCTATACTACTCATACCACCATGAATCTTTAACATTTATTTATTGTCTTTACATCATATTAATTGTAAATTTCAAAATATCAAAATTAATATAAATTAATATTGCAAATCATTTTGACAGTATTAAAAATGATATGATGTAAACCAGTTTGCTGCCCCTTATGAATTTCTTCTATCTCGTATTATTTAAAATTTCAAAAACATCATCGTTAGAACAAAGCCGTATTAATTCTATCTGTAGATATCTAAGATCAGAAACGGAATCATTTTTAAATAATGAACACATAGATTGTGAATTGTGTCTTAAAAAAATAGATGAAAAATCTAATTACTTGGTAAAATCACCTAATTTAATAAATCCTAACATTTTCCCTAAACTAACCTCTAAAGGATTTGGATGTTCCACAATGACTTATGTTATTCATTTAACACAGCTAAAGAAATTTTTGAGAGATATTTATTGTGCTTTAGAAAAAGAAACACCAATAGCTTTTGAACAAATCGTTTTCTTAAACCATTCAGATAGACATAATGTAGAAGTTTTAAGAGAACAAATTAATCAACTTTCTGTCTTCATCTGCAATTACTGTACGGTAAAACATGTCTACAATGATCTAAAACGTTACAAATATTTGATGCAAGATATTAAAATAAATGTCTGTTTTTGATCTACAACAGATAATATTGAAAATACAATAATTAGAATTAGACAAGATTATATGCCTCTACTAGAAGTTACTGGATTGTTTGAGTTGATTATTAACATAATTAATAGGCTGGGCAATAGAATTGATATCTTTCCGGAAATAAGATGGATTGTTTTAAAAAATTTTGTAACGGTTTATCGGGAATGTGATAGTTCCATCTATTATCAACTTCTCAGCCTTTTATCATTTTTATGTATAATTGACAATCTTAACGGGAATCCTTTAATTCTTAATGATGGTCGGAGACATATTCTTTATGATAATTGTATTACATTACTAAAACTGTGTATTAGTAACACTATTAGTAATGATAATCCCTTAACAACATCTCTTTACAAAAGAATTTTCAATAATATTGAAGTATCCTCACTTTATTATCCGCAACATCTTTCAACAAAATTGTTATTTAGAAGTTATTTAATGGCATTTTCTCCCGATTACGATCTTTTAACAAGATACGATTCCTTTTTTAAACAGTTTATTTCTCATCTCTCTTCTTTTACAGCTTTGTATGGTAGAGATATATCAAATTTTACTTTCTGGACCGAATCAGATGAAATCTTCTATTCTATTTTTTTACAATTAGATCAAATCTATAATTTTATTATTAATGATTTTGCTTATCATAAAGAAAATATCAGACGATTCAAAATTTAACTTATTAAAGCTTATCATAGATAGTATATTTTAAAGTTAAATTAAAAATAATTATTTATTTAGTTTTCGTTTACAAGAATTAATATCCAAAACAACATTGTCTTCGACTTCATTAATCTGTTCCTCTGTCTCAGCCATTCTCACATCTTCACGTAAAGTTTTTTTAGTTTCTAAACTTTTAATTCTATCAAGAAGTTCAACTATTAAATAATTAAAATTTTCCTTGTCAGCCACATTTACCGAATCTTCTTCACATCTTTTGTAGACACTAATTGTTTTCTTATAGTAGAAAATACTCATATCATAGTCCTCCGAGAATTCATAAGCATTGGCCATAGACAAATAAACATCCAATAATTCAGGATCAAATTCATCTTGTACCTTTAAAAAAGTACTAATAGATTCTTTATAGTCATGAATAGCCTCACTGTACTGATTGTTTAATAGAGAAATTTCTCCTAATAGAAAATGTGTTGTAGCCAATTGTTTATCCTCCCTTAAAATATTAAAAGCACTCTTGGATACTTCTAAAAGATTCCATGCAGTTTCAAGATCATCTTCAACATCCTTTCTTCCCAATAAACTAAATCCTCTACTTTCAGCAATACTGGCGACCTCTTCCATGAAATATTCATTGGCATTTTTGATTAAAGCATTGGCATATTCTAAATACAAATAAGGAACAGTTTCATCATCTGGATTGGCCTCATCTAAAAGTTCTGAATAGATTTCTAGAGCATGTTCAAACTGTCCCTGAGCTATCGAAGCCCTGGCAGTTTCTATTTTTGGATAAGCATCTTCCAAATTGACCATCAAGGGAGAAAAAATAGAAAAAATAATCATTAAAAATTTAATTCAATTAATTTCCCATCAACTCTCTAGCCAATCCGATTATATCCCCTTCTCCGTATTCTGCATTGAATCTCAAACCTAATTCTACATAACTTTCTGTTTCTTCTTTAACAATCTCTAGATAACCTTCTTTTTTAAGAAATCTAACAAAACCTTCAACATCTTCTTTTTTAAATAGATTGACTTTTTCTACCATAAAAATTAATCTTTTTAACGATAATTTATCATTCTCTAAAGAAATAAAACAGAAAATAACAATCATTTTTTTAAAATTGTCCGTTATTTCCACAGCTTCTTCTTCGATACTTTTATTTAAATAATATTTTTCAGCTTTCAACGGATCTACAATGTTATTTTTATCAACTCCAATCAGATTAAATCCGAGTAAATTGACTTTTTCTTTAGAATAAATAATCAGTTTTTCCATCGTTTGATTATCTATTTTTAATTCTTCTCTCACATCAACCTTTCTTGTTGGCTTCCCTTTGTTGACATTCAACATTAACATTCTCACAAAAATACCGTATTTTGTTCCAAGTTCCTCCATGGGAGTAAAAAAGAATAAATTTTAACATTCAAAACTTTCTTTTACCGTTAATATACCTCTTTTGTTCTGATAAACTTTTTCTATATACTTAGAAATCACATCTTTTTCTACTCCCAAAGTTTCCGAAATATTCTCAATAGCCACATTCATCTCCCCTTTTCTATAACTTTTCTTATTTTGAATCAATTTAATTATTTCTTTTTTAATTTCACAGTCTTCGGTGTCCAGCGTAGTGTAAATATTTTCACCAACCGATATAATTCCATCCTTAAACAGGACATTTTTTACTATTTCTTCTTCTAACGAACAGCCTTTAACAATATCATTAAGAGCACAGAAACCAAATTTCTTAATATAATTTATAATTAAAGATTCTTCTGATATGCTTTTATCTTCTACTTTTGGATCATATTCCTCATAATACCCCTTAAGAAAGTATTTAGGAGATCCTTCCCGATTATAACAAAGTTCTTCTATTAAATGAGTGTTATTTTCAATGTCACCTTTTAGAATAAACCCCTTCTTTTTTAATTTATCAAAAATAATTCGTCTTGTGATTTGAACATCTTCCGAATAAAAAGAATTATTTAAAATGTATCGCCCACTAAAATAAAAAGTATTTTTAGATAAAGACTGTCTAACAAGATTTAAATCTTTATAAAGTTCAACAAGGTCTTTTAAATTTACAACAACAGTGTTAAAAATACATTTTAAAATTCTTTCTAATAAATCCGAAGAATTAGTTAATAAATCATTAGAATTATCTATTTTCATGTATTTTAAATCTTCTGTACACTGTTCTACCATCTTTAATGATTTAAAAGTCTCCATTTGACTGCATTTAATTTTGTAATTAATATTTTTTTTACGATGTTCTATTTCTTCCCTGCTCTCAATCTTTCTAAATTGAAGGCCATCGGATTGTTTTTCTTGTTTATTTTCCAAATAATCAAATTTAGTTTCGAATAAATAAAAATTTTCAATTTTTTGTAAATTAGCTACTTTTTTATCGTTATCAAAAGATAAATGAAAATATTGCGAGAGTGGCGAGTAGCCTTTTCCAGTTAAACAAAACTTATCGGTATTCAAAGTTTTACATTTATATAAACTTACATTAGATTTTGGATATTTAAAATTAATTTCTACTTCTTTGGCTTCTTTTTTATAATTAACATCAACAATTTGTAGTAAACTATTGACATTTCCTACTCTGTAAAGATCATCAGAACCTTCGACTAATTTTAAATCAAATTCTTCTTTTATTTTCATTTCGTCTGGGATTTATAAAAATTATTTAAAAATTGATAAAAATTTTATTTATTCGTCTGAACTTTATTAAAAAGCAAATTGTTAATATCAGCCACATAAAAATCTTTTATAATTTCGATTCTAGTTAAGAAACTATTGTCTACTACAGTCTTTCCATCCTTAGAGACTATTATAAGACCCCCTAAGCCACCGTCTTCCATAGGCTTAATTTCCGAACTTATCGTATTTTTTATTATTTTTTTATCTTTATTTTGACAATAAACAAAGAAATCATTTTCCTTAAGTTTTACTTTTTTTAGTGTATTTTGAATAAATTCTGTTGTACAAACTTCCTCTCTTAGTTTATTTACAACTTCCTGAAATATTTTTTGTATAATTTCATGTTTTTTATCAACGAACATCTGTCTATACTTGCTTATTATCAGACTCTCCTGCCGGTGTTTAGAACTTTCAATTTCCCTTTGATTATTTATAAAATTGTTTTCTATTTTTTCTGTTTGTTCTTTAATAAGTTTGGCCTTCTCTGAATTGTATTCTTGTATCTTCTTAATCTCCAGTTCTTTAATTTTCTCTTCTACTTCGTGGTTGATTAAGTTTATCATAATTTCTATGTTCTTGTCCAATTGCTTTACCATAGGGGGTGTAAGATAGAAAAACCTATATCATACAATATTGATTTATTAAATTAAACAAAAATAATTTATTTTAGATTTCTTTCACAATTTGAACAACATCGCAGTCAGATAGCACGTGATCCTTCCCGACCTTCTGTGGATTGTGTTTTACCGAAGACCCCCAAACAAGTGCATATTTAAATTTAGAAATAATGGCTCTGTGAATGGCATTACAAAAATCTTCTACACGCCTCTTCTTGGTCTTTAGAATGACAGGTTCCTCGTAATCAATTGGTTGTCCTTTAGGTTTCGGATAGACCCTTATGAGATCAAGGTAGTCCCAAGCTTTGGCTAGAAAAGTATCAAAATTCCACCCGTAATTGGCACAGATAGGCACAGCGTGGGGTATTCGGTAGATGATATCCAGTTCTTCTATACTGATACAATCTATTTTATTAAGAGTGTAGATACAAGGAATATATTTTCTGTTATCTTCAATAACATCTATTAAGTCATCTATAGTGCAAGGCTCGTATGTTATAATTTCTACATTGGACATTCTAAATTCAGCCATCACCGATTTAACGGTTGAATAATCCAAATGATCTCCAATTAACATTAAACCTCCCTTTTCTTTTTTAGATATTTTTATTTTTGGTGGTGTTTTGTTTAATCTAATTCCAAAAGATTCCAACTCTCTTTCAATTACCTTTTTATGAGTCAGTGGTTTTAATACATCCAAACAAATTACCAAAAGTGAACAAGTTCTAGCAACCCCTAGTACTTGTCTTCCTCTTCCTTTACCATCTTTAGCTCCTTCAATAATACCCGGAAGATCTAGAATTTGTATTTTAGCACCGTTATATCTAATGATACCCGGAATGGCAGTTAGTGTTGTAAATTCATATGCTGCCACTTCACTGTGAGTTCCTGTTAATTTGGACATTAAAGTACTCTTTCCTACACTGGGAAATCCAATAAATCCTATTCTAGCAATGCCAGTCTTTGACACATCGAATCCTGCTTCTCCTCCACCGCCACCTCCTCTCGACTGGGTCATTAAATCTCTCCTAAGCTTTGCTATCTTGGCTTTTAAAATTCCAATGTGATTGTTTGTTGCTTTGTTCTTTTGGGTTTTTGCTATTTCGTTTTCAATTTCTTTGATTTTTTCTAACGTATTCATCGAAGGGTTTAGAAAAAAATATCTATAACAGTAAAATTGATAACAAAAATTATTATATCTCAAAGTTTTACTGTTTATTTTTTGTTTTAAATTGGTTATAAATATTTTAAAACAATAAACCCAAATGAAAATAGTACAAGAGAAATTAAGAAGTTTTTTTATGAAAAATGGAAACAAAATTACACACGGAGAATTTACTCTATGCATGGGGAATGAAGGTTGTGATTTGGATTCTTTTATTAGCTCTTTGTTGGTGGCTTACGCAGAAAATGTAGTTCATGTTATTCCTATGAGGAGGGATGTTTTCGAGACTAAGGGAGAAGTTAAATACATTTGTGATATGTTTGGATTGTCTTTGGATGATTTTATATATTTGGAAAGGCCTAGTGGTAATTTCTCTCCTGCTGCCAGAAAAATTGGTACCTATTTGCGATATAAAGAAAATTTACATCCAATTCACGACAAACAGATAAAATTAATCTTAACTGACCACAATGAGCCTATAGAAGAACTTGGCGAGTGTGAAATTGAGATGGTGGTTGATCACCACCCCCTTTCTAACAACATAAGTACTTCTAAAAGAATTTATATTGACATAGATGTCGGGTCTGCAACTACTCTTGTATCCAAATATTTAGGTGCAGATTTGACTAAAAAGGTTCATTGCTTTGATATCAAAAGTAAAATTAAAAGAGAAAATAGAAGAGATCTTCTATTCGCTCAGCTAGCACATCTGTTAATCATTCCAATCCTAATCGACACTGGCTTTTTAACAAAACGAACTTCTTTGTTTGATTTTGAAGAATACAAAAAATTAAAGAAAATTGCTGGATTAAAGAAAAAAGATCTTAAGAAAACTTATAAAGAAATTAAAAAGGCCAAAAAGAACGATTACCAATTTGAAACAAATCTAATTCTTCAAAAAGATTTCAAACGATACAAATCTAATGATTACACTTTTGGTGCATCAACTGTGAAATATAAATTTGAGCATTGGGTCGACAGAGAAGCCGATAAAATAAAAGGACTTGACACAAACAAGATTGGAATGGCTTTGTTTCTTGAATTAGAGGGATTCAAAAATGAACAAGGCTTGGATTTCTTTTGGGTGGCAACTAAAATTAAAGGAGTAAGAAATATTATAATTTTGGACTTTCCCTTTATTAAAGAATTAATTCAGAATATTAAAATGAAAAAAGCAGATTATAAGGGACTTACTTACTATGTAGTTGCTGCTGATATTACCAGAAAAGTTTTAGTTCCTAAATTGACAGAAATACTGAAAAAACATAATAAAGATTAAAGACTTTTTTATTTTAAATTGTTTTATTGAGCATCGTTGGTTTAGTGGTATAATCATCGGTTGCCATCCGATGGACGTGGGTTCGATTCCCGCACGATGCATTTTTTATTGGTAAATTTTCTCCTTTGTTTATTTAATCAATTTTTTTTTCATAGGCGTATGTCACTTAGAGAGTTTTGTTATGATGATATTGTTGGGAAGAATGTGTTCCTTAGAGTGGATTTTAATGTTCCTATCGAGAACAACAAAATAGTTGATACTTTTAAAATAACATCTTCTTTTTCTACAATTGAAAGAATTTATAGAATGAATCCAAAGACAATTGTTATTGGAACACATTTAGGTAGACCAAAGGGAGTATTTAGACCAGAATATTCTATTTTACCTATTTTTAATGAACTTAAACTTTTAATTAAAAAAAGTTTGATAAAGATTTGGTGTTGTATGAGAAAAATTTGGACAATGAGTTTTTTATGCTTGAAAACTTGAGATTTTATCCTGAAGAAGAAAATGTAGATTCAAGTAGTTCTTTTCTTAAGGATTTTATAGATAATAATATTGATGTAGTCGTTGTAGATGCTTTCGGCTGTTTACATAGAGAGGCTTATTCGATTATCAGGACAGGGAAACCTATCTATGCTGGAGATTTAGTTAAAAAAGAAGTGGAGGTTGGAAATAAATTAACAAATGAAAAGATTGATTTATTGATTTTGGGGGGATGTAAAGTACCCGATAAGATTAAAATACTTAAATCTTTGATACCAAAGTGTAAAGCGGTTTTTATTGTGGGAGGGATCAGTTATACTTTTATTAAATTTCATGAAAAGAAAGAAATTGGAAGATCAATCTTCTCTGATGAGTGCAAAGAATTAATAAAAGATATTTACAGACTAGCCGAGGATTTCAAATGTAAAATATATCTTCCAATCGACTTTAGAATTAAAATCAACGATAAGATAGCAATTGTTAGAGATATCCCTAGAAACGGTGAAGGATGTGACATAGGACCCGAAACATCTGAAATGTTAGTTAAATTAATCAATGAAAGTACAACAATATTTTGGAATGGAACTCCGGGAATATTCGAGATAGATGAATTTAGTTCGGGTACAAAAGAATTGGTTGATATTCTAGCTAAATCCAAATCTACGGTTATAGTTGGTGGTGGAGAAACTTCAGAGTGTGTTAGAAAATACTCCAATATAAATTCTTTTTACCATGTTTCTACTGGAGGAGGTGCATTTTTAAAACTCCTCACCGGCGAAGAACTTCCTGGTCTAAAAGTTTTAATTAAAAAAGATTAAATTAACTATTTATTTTAAATCAAATTTATAATATTTTTTAACTGCGCCTTTAATTATATCACAAACATTGTCATAATTAGAAACTTCGACACCTTGCCATCCAAATTTATTGGCATATTCGATATTTTTAATATTGTCATCAAAAAAGAGAATTTTGTGCTTTCCACCTTTGTTTATAACTTCATCGACTACTTCATATGCTCTTACCAATGGCTTACAAAGGATACTTTGATTAGGATCATACTTAACATAGAATAAATAATCAATACATTCTTCTAATCCAATATTTGACAAAGTGTTAACAGCTTGAGCTAAATTTGAATTGGTAAAACAATAACTTTTAAAAGGAAGTTCTTTGATTAACTTAATCAAATTTGTATTTTTTGGGAGAAATTGTGATAAATCAACGTATACATCGTTTAATTTGGCTATGTTGGCCGGACTTATCTTGTGATGAAGAATGAAACCTTTATAGTTTGTTCCGTATTCCTTTGTATAATGTTCCGATAACTTATCAAATTCTTTAAATGAGATGTTAAGGTCTTCCTGTAATAATTTATAACCAGCTCTTCTCCTTTCTATAACCAATTCTCGTGTTTCTTTGTACAATGTATTGTCAATATCAAATACTATGACTGGTTCAGTATTCATAAATATTTCATTTTCCAAATCAACATAATTTCCTATCAATCCTATAAATTTCATACCGCTACTTTTGATTTTTTATTTAAAGGCTTTTTTGACATTTGAAGGCGAATGTAAAATCAAATTTGGTTTCAAAAAGATAAAAAATAAATTATTATTAAATTAAAACATTTTTATTGACAGATTTTTCAATAAAATCAAAAACGAATCATTTTCAATCCAATCATAGTTATGACATGTAGATGAAACTTTGTTGCGATGAGAATACAAACAGTTTCATCCTTGTATATTTAAAATAGTCTCCCTGTTTTACAATGAGAGACGAATACGATTCACCAGAAAAAAAGATAGAAAACTTTTGGAAGGAGTCTTTTCGATGTGCCTCAGACGAAAAAATGTTATTAAAAGACTTAATTCTTCCACTTGCACGTATTAAACGTCTTATGAAGGTAGAAGAGGGTGTTCGTATGGTAGCCTCAGAGGTACCAATATTATTTTCTAAGATAGCTGAAAAGTTTATTGAAGAACTTACTGTTAGAGCATGGATTAACACAGAAGAGAACAAGAGAAGAATTTTACAAAGAGGAGACATTTCTGTGGCAGTTAAGACCTCTGAAATGTATGACTTTTTAATATATATTGTGCCAAGAAATGATATTTCACACGCTTTCGATCGTATGTTAAACAATAAAACTGTAGTAGTAGAAAATAAAAAATCACATGAAAGATCGCTCTACAACAATGATAGATTTGGATCTCTAAGTCCTCGAGGTTCGGAATTACATAATGAACTTGGGATGCCTATGGAATTTATGAATGAACGGTCTAAGAATATAAATTTCTCTTCTGAAGGTTTAAACACACTAGATTTTAATTCCGGAATGTCTTTGGATGCCAATTTTCAGCACACTGAGGGGAATTTACCATCCGACTACAAACATACACACAATGCTGATTATCTAAATCTAAGTAGAAGCTCTAGTTCTAGTGCAGACAAGCCTTTTAAAGAAATGTAAATAGTCTTAATTAATAAATTATACACTTAAACCCCTTTATATGGACCTTCTTGTTATTGTAAATGAAGATTCTGACATTGTTTATAGCCAATTCTTTGGTACAGCCAGTGAGGTTGATCGATGTCGGCTTGTTTTGTTGGCATACGGTTCTTTAGATGTGGTTGATGATCTTGTACGTAAGACAAAAGATAATTATTTTGATTGTATAGATTCTTACATTAAACATGACATAGCTGTTTTAATATTTCCTTGTTTTTACAAAGCTATTTTTGTGACAGAAAAGAAAAAAAATGTAAAATTTTTCTTAGATAAAGTACATTGCATTTTTAAAGAACGAATACTGTTAAAAATGATTCCTGATGATTCTATTGGTAACGAAATAATAAATGAAACAATTGATTTGGCATATAAAACATGTTTTTAATTTAATCAAAAAATAAAGGTGTGATTTCTATAGTGTTTGAGTTAAATAAAATGTTTTTGAAATCTTTCATCATCGGTAACATGACAAATTTCATAATCTATTCATTATTGCAGATTGTTTTATGGAATAAATATATTTCAAAGGTCAAAGGTGACTTTTGTGCAAGAGACAATAATATAAATCAAAATGAACCAAATAACGTTACTAATCCTAAAGGAGATGTGGAAACAATTGTACAAGAATATTTATCTTTCCAAAAACTTGAATCGTCAGAGGAAAATAAATCTACAGGTGTGTTGAAAGGTCATAAATTTACTTATAAGCCAGTTGAGAATATTCAAGATAAGAAAAAATATGATGATTTATTTAATATGGGGAAATTAACTAACACAACAACTTCTGATATACGAATTAATGGGAAGGTTTATTTTGAAATCGTCAAAATTGTATTAGAGAGATTGATTTCCAAAGAAGAATCTTTACTGCATTTTATTTACCACTCAAATAAAAATTACCAAAAATTAACCAAAGATAAATTACAGGTGATCAATAAAAGACTTGTAGGAACTGGAAACTTTCTAAAAATAATTTTAAATTTTGTATATCATGTTCTGTATGTAACAGAAAAAGATATTATTGGATTCTATAAGAATACCATACCTAAAGACTGTGGTGCGATGGATGTTGATGATATTTTACAAACAGCCTTTAAACTAATTATAAACAATTTATTAGATCAAGAACTTACAATAGGGTATAATTTATTAAATCATCCTGATGTTTATAATGATATAGAAAAATTTTACTCGTCATCCAAGGAACTTCGACACTACAAAGATTATGTTTT